>JAYXIM010041586.1:0-40666 GCA_037575425.1 Anastrepha fraterculus | reverse complement strand
CCCTTTCTTCAGTCTATGGTAAATTCCAAACAAACATTCATGAAAATTAAAAGATTGAAAATAAAAACATAATTAAAAAGCAAAAAAAAAAAATCCAAATTACAGAAGTACAAAAAATGTTTACACGAAAAAATTTATAAACAAATTTAAGAAAATTAGCAGAATAAAAATTGTATAAAAATTGTAAAATCAAGAAAATAGAAGCGAAATAAAAAAGGATTAAAAACACTTATAAAACCTCTATAAAAAACTTATAAAAAATCGAGTAAGCAAAAGCGAAATAAAAAACAAATTTAAAAAAACTTATAAAAATTCAAAAGGTAAAACATTATTTAAAAGAAAAATGTCAAAAATAAAAAAATGGAAAAAACTCAACATTAAAAAAACAATTAATTAAAAAAAGTATACAATTCTTATTAATTAATTAAAAAAATATTAGAAATAAACGATAAGAAAATAATAAAAATGATAGACCACAGAAAACGAAAATTTATTAAAATTAACAAAATAAATTTTTTTAATTTAACGCCTTTGCAAAAGGAAGAGTCGAGAAATAGAAAAAAATTAATTGTAAACAGATATAAAATTAAAAGAATATAAATTAAAAAATTAGAAATAAACAAAAAAAAGATAAATAAAAACATAAATAAATAAATATATAAAAAAACAATTAAGTAAAAAGTGAGAATTAAGTAAAGTAATATGGAGAATTAAAGTAATTAAGGAAGGACACTTGATGCTGTGCGAATGGCCTATCGGCAAATCCCACCAAGACTGGCATTGTCCTCTTCACTAGAAGGAGCTTGATGGATTCGTTCTACGTAAGCTAAAAGGAGTCACAATCCAACTATCCAAGGAAATTAAATATCTTGGAGTAATCCACGATAGTAAACTTCTTTGGAAATCACACGTTGAAACAAAGACACCTAAAGCACTGACAGCCTTCTGGCAGTGCAAGGGTGTTTTCGGAAAAGCGTGTGGTCTTTCTGCTAGCCAGGTCCTATGGATCTACACGGCTATGATAAGAACTATTATCACCTATGCATCAGTGATCTGGATGAGTAGACTCCCTCTCGTGAGAGACAAGAGGACCTTATCGAGACTACAACGCACTGTGGCCATCTGTTGCAACGAAGCTTTTCCGATTACTTCAGGCCAGGTATAAGATGTTCTGGTTGGTTTACCACCACTTCATGCTTTCATCCAAGGAGAGGCCTTGAAAGCCATTTGCAGGCTGAGTGCAATGGGAACTGGTGCGGCCCCTGGCCAGTAGTGAACAATAAAGTAGGCATGGACTTCGATCCAACGATCCTCGCCAATCCCCTTGACTCCATGCCATCAGGCCCGAGCACGGCTCCGGCTATAGGATCTACGTGGAATCCAGTAGGACAAAACTGCACTTTGGTCTTGGAATGCACATACGCTTCTGTGTTTTAAGCGGAGGTGTATGCGGTTTAAGAAGCAATGAACTTTGTTATGGAAAACAGATGGAGAGTCAGATCTATATGTGTCTGCAGCGACAGCCAAGCAGCGCTCATGGCCTTAGACAGCCCCCAACCCCTTAAAGGGTAGTCGAGTCCTGTAAATCCAGGCTGAAATATGTCGGTAGACATAATAGCCTGATGCTAACATGGGTCCCGGGATACGTGTGTATCGCGGGTAAGGAGATCTCTGACTCCTTAGCTAAGATAGGCTCTGAGGCCAACTTCTTTTGCCACTCCCTTCTGCGGCCATCAAAGCCACGGTTAGAAAATGGGTTACTCTAACCCACAAGCGAGCTCGGCAGGCTGAGAGAGGCTGCAGATTGACGAAACTGATGCTACCTGTCATGTCTGACCGACTGTCGCAGTTCCTTCTGTCACAAAGCAGAGGTGCAATACAATAATGGACTTAATTGTGTCTGAATGCTGGACTTGCTAGTCTTAAAAATTTAGAAGCAAACGTTTATTTTGAATAACGGTCGGTTATCAAGCAAATGTTCATATAGGTATATTCAGCTATGAACGAACAATTTTGTGTAGGTTAAAGTGCATATTTTAAAAGCTGGATATATGTATATGAGATTTAGTACTTAAAACTATTCTTTGAAAATTTAGTACTTTCAAAATTTAAAGTAATATACAAAATTAAAATTATGAGAAGACGAAGAACTGGTTTTAGCAGTACAACGTATAATCTATAGCTTCACTTATAGAATTTTTCCTGGATAATAAAACAAATTGATTTTTCCCGCACTTTATGTTACATATAAAAGACAGTCTGAAGCAAACTTCTCTAATTTTTAGATTTTTTTTATCTCCAATTTTTGATCCGTTCGTATTGGATACATCCTAGATTTCCATAATAATAAGCATGTTAATCTTTTTTATTTTTTTATTTCTTTTGATGCCATGTGGTTCCGAAATTCTCAATCAGGACCTTCACTTTAATTTATCAAATTTTTTCACACAGAGAATATCCGCTGAAGCGATGCCACACAATTAGACGAACCTATGCACAGAAATGCAGCGCGGAATAAATCTTAATAAGATCACTTCCCAGCCACTGTGTGTATGCGCGCCGCACCCCGAAGCAAGTTGCCAAGTTGCAAGCGGCAGGCTTCCGATATCGATATTTAACCAAGCGGAATGCAGGCAACTAACGTGGAGCTGAGTTTAGTCCCATAAATACATCTACACACATACACAAACATACTTTGATGCATTCATATGAGCAAACACAATTAAATGCACTCGTACGATCGAAAAGCGCGCAATGCTGTTAGCTGTGGAAGGCGTTGCAGCAACAGCCACAAGTTGTTAAGTGACGCACCAACACCAACATCGATGCATAGTGCAAATATGTGGAAGTATGTGCCAGCAAAAACATGTATACAATTCAAGTTGTGTAGCCTTTAGCTGCCTCAGCAGCAGCTGGTGTTGCCGGCAACGCCATCAACGTCATTGTTGCAACAACAAAAACTTGTAACAAGCGCGTAGCTGATGCAGCAGTTGGCTACAGAAGTTATTGCTGTTATGTTGCCTCAGCGTGGCTTGTTACCACAGCGCGTGCGCACACATGCCATACGCAATAGCAACAGCAACGGCAACAAGCGCAAAGACACAACAACACAAAGTGGTTGCAAATGTGCGACGGCGGCTGCGTGTAAGCGCAACTTGCAATTATGACGATATTTGCGTTCAACTAACCGCACTAACCCCCTGCGGCAGTGGCACGGAGCAGGCGCGCACACACCGACACGCACATCGGTACACACATCTGTATACATGTACGCCATAACGAAGGCTACGTCTTTTGGTTACGGGTAAGTTTTTATGCAATTTTCGATTAAAATCACACTCACTAAATTGCCACTGTCGCTGTGCTGCAACTGCGCTGATGTCTATGCACACCATTTCTTCTGCTGTTGGCATATCTCTCCCTCACACACACACACACTCACTTAATCATACACTTTTCCTTACAATTTTCACAACACTTTTTCATCTTAGCTGCACCTTGTTGCCACTTTTGATTTACTTTTCATATCTTTTGATTTGCCGTAGTTGCCACATTTTTGTATTTTTTATCAGTGGTTGCTTTTGTTGCACACCGCAAATGCCATTCGCGGCATTCATGGTGGCAACAGCATTTTAGTGAAGCGATCAATGTCTTGCAACGTCGTCTGCGTCCTCGGCTTCGTCTTCATCTAATCTCGCCAGTGAATGCTGGGATTTCCTTAGGCTGCTTGTTTGTTGGTTTTTCGCGTTAGAGTTGTTATTGTTTTTTATGTTTTTTTGTTTTTGTTAAAAAAACAGCAACGAACTATGTTGTTGATGAAATGGAAATTTAATTGCTGATAGGAAGAACGAGTTCTGCACAGAAACTGAGAGAAATCCATCATAAGCGCCGAAGTAGTCGTGAAACTTTGAGAATAATTTATAAATTTACCTACAAAAACATCTTAGTTGTCGTTTGTGATTTCCGTTACAATATTAAATAATACTACAAATACGAGGACGGTTCATATAAGTCCCTATAAACCTAAATCAGCATCACGCTATTCGTCAAATGGTCTCTATTAGGCAATAAAACTCCATTCATAAAAAAAAGATGGATTGAAGTGTAAAGTTCTTAGTGCCAAGTAACTTCTTCATATTTGAAAACAGGGAGTAGTTGCTTTAGCTGTCTGTGGGTAAAGTTATGCTGGATAAAAGAGCAATCCGTAATGTAATTCATTTGATTTTTCCGTTGCGACGCCGAACTTACGTGTCGGCGCGTTACTCTGCTCGCTGATTGTCCAATAAAGGGGCTTTCAAAGTGGCGCCTATATGTTAGTTATTGAATAATTCCTAGACGGTACCCTTGTTCTAAAACATCTTTGAACAACCCGTTAAAATAATTGGAACTTATTATGAAAATTGTAAGATCATATACTATAATATGATAAGAGCGACCCTAATGTATATGTAAGATTATATACTATGTTAAGTACAACCCTAATTCTCCAACATGTTTATCCGTTATCACTTTCCAATATTATACTGTAACCTTATGCTACTTTTGTTATTACATTTAATAAATTGTGAACCGCCTAACGTTAAACAACGTGTCTTTTGACTTCGATAAACAGAGCTTAATAGCTAACAAAAATGATCCATCTTTAAGAGCAATATGGTGGAGCAATGGTGGAAATAATCGTCCCAATGAGTCAACTATTCACTGATTGGTGAAAAAATTTCAAGAAACTCATTATATCAAGAAAAAAAAATGCCTGGCAGACCGAAAACTGAACTTTCTGCTGAGAATTAAATTCTTATCAAGTCTTCGCTTCAGGGGGATCTGGATCAGCCACTGGTACCATTCGGTCGGTTGTTGCTTCAAAAAAGAACCTCCTTTTGATATTGAACAACACTCTGTCGCACTGAAAATGTTAAAACAAATGAGTCGTTTTAAATGTCGACAACTGATGGACAATCCGTAATTCCCAAATGCTGCATTACGAATTCTGATCCACGGCTAGTGTATTCAGATGAACAAAACTGATGTTACCTGACATGTCCGACCGATTGTCTCAGACCCTTCTGCTTAATGACAGAAGGGACTGTAGGCAGTTGGTTGAACTGATGACGGCTCCTTCTTATGGGAAATGCACATGGAAGAGGAAGGCATCTCAGACAGTGCACTCTGCCCAGCATGTGGAGGGGAGAATGACACGGCAGACCACTTACTGTGCGCCTGCCCGGCCTGCGCTCGAATCTGGATTGAGGTCTTTGGCACTGATGTGTTAAGAAGCGACCACTTTGGCTCCTTGGCACCACAAGATGTACTCAGATTTCTTCTGAGGTCAAGTAGTTTTAAAGAAAATGAAAAATGGAACCCGAGTGCACTACAATGGACTTAATTGTGTCTGAGTGATGTTCTTGCTAGCCTGTCCGGAAAAAAACAAAAAAAAAAGTGTAGTCAGCTCGATTCTCCTGTATGGTGCCCCGACTGGGAATGAGTACTCAGTATAAGTTTCCAAGAAAGTTAGGTTAGGTATATCTAGCTGATCTGAATAGATCTCACATAGACCACAATGGTCCGTAATTTTACCAGTGTTGTTGTAGTCGTGTTTGATATATTTCGTGGTACATGCCTTGGCGAGTTTTAATAAAGAGTTTAAACTTTTTTCAGCTATATCTTTCAGAGATGAAAAGTAAGTATACCGATCTCAACCAGTTGTAGCGAGTCCTGCTTAGAGCAAGGCAGTGGCAAAGGAGGTCTTCTAACTACCCCCTTCTCCTTCGCATATGTTACACGAGTCGTTCTGCTCTAATCACAATTAAGCTGCGTGATATGGAGTGAGACAATATCCCGTCATTACTCCAACCAGTATTCTCCATTCTTTCGCTGGGAGTGATAAAATAAAGTTTGTTGTTTTCGTGATGCAAATTCGTAGCATTATTTTGGCAATCCTGTGAGAGGTCGAGGCTTCCCATATAGACTGTGCTGCCAGAGTTAGTTTCATCTTCAAAACTAAGGTGAGGTATATGTGTTCGGCGTACTCATCCTAGACAAGCGGGTGCCTGCCATAGCAAGCTCGTCAACTCTCTCATTTCCCTTTATTCGTTTGCGCCCTGGTACCCAGTCAATTGTGACATGTCTATTCGCGCAGAGCTCGTCCATTTGGAATCTACAGTGTTGCACGCATTCCGAACTAGACATTAAAGCCATTATTGCTTTAATAGCAGCTTGACTACCGATGAAGATGTTTGTGCAAGTGTCGAATGGACCAAATTCCAATGCGAATTTAGCTGCTTTGATTACATCACAGACCTCAGCTTGACATATGCTACAGTATTTAGGTGACCGCTGTAGACGAATGGGTTGGTGCGTGACTACCTTTCGGAAATCATAGAGAGCGTAGGTTCAAATCTCGGTGAAATACCGAAATGAAGGAAAAGTTTTTTTTCTAATAGCGGTCGCCCCTCGGCAGGAAATAGCAAACCTCTGAGTGTATTTCTGCCGTGAAAAAATTTCTCATACAAAACATCTCTCGTGCGGAGTCGGCTTCAAACTGTAGGTCCCTCCATCTGTGGAACAATATCAAGACGCACACCACAAATAGGAGGACGAGCTCGGTCAAACACTCAAAACGTGTACGCGCCAATTATATATATATTAAGGAAGCCTGATAGATGTCTGGGGATCAGATTGCAGGCAGAAAATAGTCGCTCCTACTCCTTTCGTCATATGGGATCCATCCGTAAAGAAATTGTATGCGTGGTAATCGGATGCTAAACGCTTATACCAGCCATTTTGTTCTATTACAAGACCAGGTCTCTTGCCAAAGTTTACTTATGGAATAACGCAGTCTGACCTTCCGTTTGTTAGTGCGACCTTCTGTTCCTTCCCGTATGTTATGTTAGCTTGATTGACTTCCGGTGTATTAGTAAGGAGTTGACGATTGTCAAAACCGGTGGAATATATCATCAAAGGTAGATGGACTTATAAGCTGATTCCAAGTTTAACAAATCGGCTTGAAAGGAGCAACGAAGACATGAAATACGTATCTCAATAGATTTGGCCACTAGAGCTCCAAAACTGCCCAACTTGCATTGATAGTGAAGAAGATGTGGAGCATGTTATGGTCCACTGCCCTCGTTAAGCTCTCGAGGCTCACGTAATTCTACAAGGAGAGAACATTCTGGATTCTATGTTTCAGTCGGTGGACAACTGGAAAATAATAGGGGCACACGCAAAACTGATCTAAGCGGCTCAGAATTTCGCAAGAGCCAACAATTACTATGAGGAGCCAATCAGCTAACCAGCTCCGTGCGTAATACTTCTTGACTGTTCTTCGGGGAGAGTGGTTGCTTGTGGACAGGTATTTAGAACGCACGTGCTGCTGTGAGATTGCCCGGCTTCATCTTTACGGACGTCATCCCGAAAAAAGATAATTTTCAAATGATTTTCTACTTTTTGTAAATAAATACCCAAATAAACTGCCAAAGGTGGACTATATCTGACATTCACGTGGTATTTATTTATCCGATACAGGAGTCAATACCTGATAGAATCGCATTTTTAGCGAATGTAGATCCCATGGAGTGAAAATAAGTGCCTGCTGCGATCCGTTTGTGCCTTCCGCTCAGCCAAGGAAGTATTCGTTTCACCTGCGGCTTCCTCTGCATTGTTTCTCTTATGCGCACGCAGACACTTACTGCTCGTAAATCATTTTTAGTATACCAGCAAACCATACTCGATCACCAACTAATCTTCTGGACTAGCAGGAGCGCCTCAGGCAGGCATGGCATAGCGAAGATATATACGTAAGCCATAAAACCAGTTGGTGTACATTTCACTGTCACTTTTATCTAATTTTAATTAATTTGTAGATTTGTAATTTCAGATGGAGAAAAGCAAAAACAAAAAAATTCTATGCGAATATAATTAAAACTGAAAGCCACTCGACGTGCTTTTAATTGGAAATGTGAAAAGCAAAACGCAAGAGGCGGACGGACGTACATTCACAGTGGGATTTGTGAGAAGGAAATGAATTCGAAATTGGAGCTGATTTGTTGGAGCGCACACATTGAATGCGAGCAGCAGCGCCTTTAAATCGATTTGAAAGTTTGTCTTTCAATAAAAGCGCAATTTTTCGTATGAAACGCGCGCGCGCGCCAGATGATAACTTCAACACCACCCATAACGAATTATTTATTTTCTCGCCCTTTCGAGCGAAAATCTCTTGATTGCCTTTGAGCACTTAACTATACAAATTTTTATGGCTTTTGTGAATTTTATTGTCTTCGAACACATTTCGATACAATAAAGTTGTTTGAGTCATCGTCGATCGTTAACCAGCGCTCAGTGATCGTGATCGTCATCATTCGTCAGAAGACATCAAAACTATATGGCGGCAGTGGCATGCCAATTTCAGGTCAGTTAGAATGGCAGCGAATGCTGCTCTGTGATGGATCAGAAACCAAATGTACACAACACAGCGTTCGAGTCATCTGCGCGAAGAACATAAAAGAAATTGTTGAACAATCATAAAAATCGGTGTCCCATAGTTAGAAGATGGCCAAGGTATCAAGGTAAACAATGACGTGAAGTCCACGAATTTACACACAAACAAACAAAGAAACAAAAAAGAAGAAGTATTGCCTATACAAACTGCCCGATAGCATACATTTTACGAGCAGTAAATCAAAAGTGATCATTCTTCAATTTCATCATCATCAACCATAGCAGACAGGGAGCGCTGTGTAAGTAGAGCTGAAAGCGGAGCAGCAGCATCCAAGCGGCGGCATCGCGATCACTCACTTTGAGTAACCAACTACGGAGGAGTGACGGACATTACGACGTCGTCGAATATTTTTATAGTTGTTGCATGCGCACCGATCAACGATCGTCGGCGTCGTCGCCAATCATTGATGATCAACGTTGGTTGATGATGGCGTTGAAGATGAAGATGACGACTACGACGAAAATGGTTATCACGACAGCGTCGTTGGTGTGGTGTTGTTCCTCTGCATTTAATCAATCAAACTAACAACAACAAAATGACATTTGTAAGACAAAAAGCTGCATTAATGGCCTGCAATGGGGGAAATGAAAGCGATGCACTTACCGAAGGAACACACAGCGTTCGCGCGCGCATACCGACATACACACACACACACTTCAACACATCAAAGCACAACTAAGGACAGATCTGAAAAGCAGCATATGCGCGTGTGTGTGAGTGTTGAGGAAACAAGTGAGTGACTTGACATGACTGACACGATCAATAAACAATGATCACACGCGAAGCGCCCACATACACATAACTCTGCCTACATACACACATACGAGTACAAAACACCCGCGAATTCAGCAAATACCATACATGCGGGCGCATAGAATGTGCAATACAAAAGAAAGTAAGCAGAAAAGTTATAAAAAGGACAAAAAAATATTTCATTTTGAAATGGATGGAGAAAATTTTGAGTGAGCAAAGTGCCGCCTTGAACTGAATAATATTTATTTATTCTGTATTATTTATTCATATTCAAGTGGGGCGCACAATAGGTATAACATAAATTTGTAGCTGAGAACATTCCTCACTCAAATAAGCACACCTACATACCTACATGCGTACACGCACACATATGTACAAGTATGTGCGGATGGGACAGTAAATTGATCATCAACATCGTCGTCGCATTGCTGGCGATCGTGTGAATACCCCAAAGTGTGTTATTGTTGTTGGTTCAAGCTGTTGTTGAGCTGTGTTTTGGTACATACATATGTACCTGTATGTGTGTATGTACTTCTACTATTGAACTTATGTGTACGTATTGTACTTATAATATCATATTAAAGTTTACTGCTTTGAAGCTGGAATTGGCGTTGAGATTCTGTTGTTGAATTGCCGAAGTGAGTTGCAAATAAATAAAAAAAAATATTACAATTATTATTTAAATTGAAAATGCTAGAAATGCCAACAAATTGAGATTGTGGGAACTGTGCTGTCAGATATACATTAGGCCGGGTCGATTTGTGGGGAGGCAAAAAAATCGCCCATTGCTCTGTGAACATCATATTCTAGGGATCAAAATAAGAAACTTTGCCGAAGGAAAAGGTGATATTTTGAAATGATTGTATGGGGAACCCCCCAGGAGAGTTCCAGGGGGTGTGCCACTGGCATGGGTGGATCGGCCGTCCAAAGTTAGTGGGGGTCGGTCATACATTTGGACTCGATTGGAGCACTCTAAATGGGTCAAAGTGGGATTTTTCGTTCGACCCAAATTGGGGGACATCAGAATTCGTTTTAGAGGTATGGTTCCTTCGGCAAATTTTCTTATTTTGATTCCTAGAATACGATTTTCACAGAGCAATGAGCGATTTTTAAATCGACCCGCCCTAATATATATACATATACACATATTTACGTTAACGGGTCAATTAAAAGTATTCACACTTCACGGAATGCCGTCTTTTGAGGGCAGAGCATCAAATTGATGAGTTAAGAAATTAATGATGAATTGATGAAATTATGTATATAGTACGTCACGTGATGTATACGTCCAGATTGGCTTGATGATTGTTTTGTAGGGAAGGAATCTGTGATCAAGGCTAAGCCCGGAACGGGAATTGATTACCCAATGAAGATCTTTCGTTTTTAGCTTCATCTGTCTACTTTTGGCCTCAATGTGGCTTTTCCATGCCAGTCGCCTGACCATATGAACAATCTTGGTGTGACTTCTTTAGAATGAGGTATGAGTGTGGAGTTTAGGTACTCACTGGAGCTGTCGCTTCTATTTATAATAAAAGTCATATGATTACACTTTTGCTCATTCACTTTGATGCGCCAGTCTGCCAACTACTTTACTATGCGTTTCAGATGACTGTTGGAAGATCAGCCATATAAAAGCGGACCCAGTACACTGCCTTGTAGTACGCCGACTGTAATATCGACTTCATCAGTTAGGTAGTTTTTATATCTTACCATAAACACCCGATTTGTAAGATAAGATTCTAATATTTTGTGTGAGTGTGCGTTGGATTTTGTAGACAAGTCCTTCGTGCCATACTCTGTCGAACGCTTGAGCTACATCAAGAAATATGGCTGAGCAATATTCTCATGGTTCAAAAGCATTTCTTATTTCGGAGCTGATACGATTGACTTGCTCAATTGTGCCATGTTTCTCACGAAAACCGAACTGATGAGCTGGAACAATATTGTTTTGCTGCAGATGCGGCATCAGTTTTCGTTTTAGCAACTTTTCAAATAGTTTGGAGAGAGGTGGCAGCATACTTATAGGTCTGTACGAAGTTGCCTTGGCTTTATTTTTTCCTGGCTTCGGGATCATTATAATGATCAAATTTTTCCATTGAGAAGGAAAATGGCCAACTTCAAGAATTGCATTAATAAGCTCACTGAGAAATCTAACAGCGCAGTTTGGAGTCTGTACTATCATTTAAGGAAATATTTGATCATACCCAGGTATTTTTTTAGGATTCTTCTCTTTCTCAATTACTGACTTTAGCTCATGCGGAAAAAATTTTATTGCATTTCTACTACATTCAAGTGGTGATAGAGACTCACGACCAAAATTCGTCAAGCCGGTTTGAGTTGCAGGCAATTATTTGGTGGATTGTGTTCAAACGCCATCCTCAAATACTCAGCAAACACATTGGCTATTTCTGCATCTGCCCGAGCGCAGGCGCCTTGATCGTCTCGAATTGGTATCTCAGATTCAGTTGGTGGCCTCAACTTTTGTGCCTTTCATGAGGCCGGATTAGTTCCCGTTGGCGATAGGTTTTGTATTAAACGTATGCTATTATACTCTTTTTCGAGTTTGAGCGCTTTTCTTAAAGCTTTTTCGGCGTTTTTGAGGTCCTTAGATGAAAGGGGATCAATACTCTTGTCATTTCTTTTCTGTACCCGCGATTTTCCATAACGAGTCTTTCGATTCCACTATTTGTTATATTATGGGTTTTCTGTCGAGACAAACTTGTACTCGATGTGAAGTGACGCGCGGAGCAGATAAGAGGATTTAGTTCAACATTTCAGTAGATATGTATTCTTACCCGGAGAAGCTAAACCAAGTGTGTTGTTCGAGTTTATGATTGTTTTGTACAGTTGTAAATAAATGAATGCAATAATTAAATAAGTAAATAATTGAATAAATATATAAAACCTGTTAAATATGTATGCAGGTTTTTTATGTTGTTTAAAAAAAATTTATTTCTAATTTTGAGAGCCCCCGGGTCTTTAGAAAAAATTTTTTTAAATATTTTATAAACCATTAAAGGGGAAGATTAATTAAATTCGATCTGTAAATATTTTATCTTAAATGTACAAAGAATCAACTTTTCCCATAAGAATTCAATGGTAATTTTCATAGCTTTGGCAGCATGGGTAAATATTAAACGAAAAACATCAAAAATAAAAAGTAACGTCTCATCGAAGTAATCGGAAGGGGCTATGAGACTTAGTTAGTCCTTTAGTGGACAACCCCTTAAACATAGCTCGACCTCATCAAAGTAAAAATTTTGAGAAGTTTTTTAAGAAAATTTTTTCAGCCATCGCACATTATGATCTTCTTCTTCTACGTACATATTCTTCTTCTTCTTCTTCATTATGGGACTAAAGCCTGTTCATAATCAATTTTATACAAGAAATACAATTTGCTTCGTTATAAATAAAAAATAAGTAAATAAATAGCAATTATAGATGGAACAGGATGTCCAATGCATCCTGCCAGCGTTTAGTAGAGCGTCCGGGGGCCTCGTAGTCCTCAGTTTTCCCTCCATTGCAGATTTAGCCAACCTATTGTCAGGCATGCGTAACACGTGATTTTTCCACTCCCTTCTTCGTTCTCGGCTCCAACTAACAATGTCTTGGGTGTCACATATCCCTCTAATCCCTTCGTTTCGCGTACGATCTCTACAAGTATGTCCTGTGATTGATTGCAATATTGCCACCTCAACCTGGTCATTGCTTGTTGTGTTTCAATTTTATCTGCTCGGGTTTCAGCCGCATAGGTGAGTGCCGGTGGAATGCGTGTTTTATAAATTCGAGTTTTGCCTTTAAGCTTAGATGCTTATTTCGTCATATAACATCGCATGAGCATCCAGAAATGCCTACATAAGAACATATATTCTGCGAATCCTTACACTTTACCCTTTATCCTTTTTGGACCAACTGTGTAAGTGCATTTTTTTCATCAATAAAAAAAAAAATTTTTTCTCAAATTACTCTTAAATATGGGAAAAAAATTAGATTTTTAAAATTAAGAATTCAGTTTTTCCATGTATGTATGTGCAAAGTGGCGCAAAATTAATCACTCTATCGGAAGATGTTACAATTTTTGCGAATGGCATTGTATGTCAATCATTTTTGACACTTGTGTTAAGCAATGGAGCACATGAAGGTTGAAATAAGGTGCCAGTTCGTCTGCTTTTCTTCCAATGTTTCAATGGCATTCTTCGAGCTATACAAATTAAGATCGCTGAGGTGACATTCCTTGACCAGGAAAAACTCAAGTCATTTAGGTGCGAAGAAACGGCTGGTTGGGAATACGGACTCTGATAATACTATTTCCAGGTACTCTTTGTATATCAAATCTATACCTCTGCAAATTTAGCGCACATATGTTTGGTATGCAACACCATGAGAGGTATTTAACCCTCCTCATACAGTTTCCACCCTATGAGCTTATATCGCTTTCCCTCTGATCCAACATCCCTCTCGTCCTATCGTCCTTTTTCCTTAACCTCTTTTTCCCCTCTTGCAATGGTATCACAAAGGATGAACAAAAATTCTTTCGTCCAAGTAGGCCCACTCTCTGGAGAACCATTACTACCTAACCTAACCTAACCTAACCTGATCCTACATCACTAAAGAAGGAGTTCGTTACCTACGCCTTTCGTTAGATGGCATCGACGGCGGCGACTAGCTCTAAGCAGAGTTTGCTAAGCTGCTATAATAAATTCAGAATGATCGAGTAGGTGAAACGAGGTACTCTTAAATTTCTCAATTTCCGTAGAAATATACTTCGTCCGACTGGCCATCAGCCTAATACTTGCATAAAAACAAAATTATAATTATAATTTGCATTTCAAATGAATGTATCAAAACAGGCCGTCTTCCAGTCAAAAATTCCCATCAAAATGCCGGCTACTTTTGCACTTTCTTTTTGCAGAAAAATGTTTATTAGGCTATGATAAATATCTTTTGCTGATAGATTGAAACCATCTCGGAATAAAATATACAACTATTATGCATAAGCAAAATGAATTTGAAAAAAAGTATGAGAAAATTAAAAGCATGACTTTGGTATTTCGAATGAACTATACACAGGGTGGGCCGTCTAGCATTTGAATTTGAAATATAATTTTTTTTACCTTGACTGTTAATACTGAAATAACTGAAATTCAGTTTATAATTAGACATTTCCAAAATGGATCCCTTTTCGCTGGAACAAAACTAGGAAATATTGAAAACGAATATCAGAAATTGAATAATCTGCTGAAACGGTGATGGTAATAGGCCGCTTAGAAGCTCAAAATTTACTAAATAAAACTACCTTTTATGGGGAGTATACTTTTATATTGCACCAGAGACAGTTCATGATGTGAAACATGAAATCGCAGTTGCCGCCATTGAATTAAGTACCAAAACTCGCGCAAAGGTATAGAAAAATTTAGTGGACCGAAATGGCTACTGTAAAGCCAGCTCTAAATGGAAGTTACATATTTGTATGCGATTGATTTCTATGTTTCATGTTTAATAATTTTCCAATGCTTAAAATTTTTTTCTTGATTCATACATCTTCAACTTTTAGCCGAACTAGATTCCAACCGCTCAACGGACCACCCTATATTTTACAACACGCTTTCTTGAGTTACCACACAAGTCATTGCTTGTTAGGCTACGCTTTTGCGTTACTCCCACAAATATATTTTAACAATCATTGTTACAATTTTAAATCAAAAAGTCAAACGCCTTCGATTGTGGCAGCCGTAGACCGCACACGAGGCGTGCGAAGTTTTCATGGCACAAGGTGAAGGCGAATATAAACCGCAGAAAATAATGCAAACATTGTAAGTATGTGAATAAAGAATTTTATAATCATGAATTTGAACAATAGATTTGCCAGTGGTTTAATAGCAAAAGCCCTGGGGCACAGTGTAATGACGGTGGCCAAAAGTGGATAGAATTTAATTTGCTAATTTTGTGAAATTTTAATTAAGATCTGAGAAAAATATTACACTTATTAATGGTTCTTAGAAATGCTTCTTTTTTTTACGACCTTTTGTGGGCGGTAAAGGAAAAAAGCGTGAGCCAGAGGATTTCTGCAGAGCAATCAAGATATACAGCTCCGATTTCAAGGAAATTGGGAAGAGTCCTTCTTTTCATCCGCAAGTGCACTTCTATGCTAGAAGTAGGGTATTCTTCTCAGTCCAGATCTCCTGCAGTGAGGCATGGGTGCAGCGTGAAGCATCTGGAGACAGAGCTCAGTGAAGGAGTATTTTGGCCCGTGTCGCACAGTGGTATCACAACGGAACTGTAAGGTCTAAGTGAGTTGGTCATACGGACCGACTACCACCATAACCTAACCAAGGAGTCTTTTGAGGGTAGACCCCCATTGTGCATAAGAAAATGCTTTCGTACCACTGTAGTGTGTGCCACCAAGTGTAGACAGCTGCTACCCAAGTATAACAATATTTAAAATGGTAAACGTCTCTTCAGATATGAAATCGGCAATAAGTGCCATGGACTCCCTGATGATGCATTTGCAAATAATCGGAAATACCACGAATCGCTGTTGATTACATTCGAAAGCTTCGGCAGCGAGCTTATAAGGTTAGCTGGTCGTAATGCCATTGTAGAAAACTGCGCGTTTGATGGCTGCTGCCTAGGCAGCAGTCTACGAGGTGAAAAGAAAATGTAGAGTTTGCTTTTTACAACCCATGGCCTGATCAGGGAAAGATGTGTCACATATAAACTCGACGAGTGTTGGGGAAGAGCACTAACACATAAGGTCTCGAGCTCCTTTTGACAACACGTCTATCATTCTGTCAATACTCGAGGGAATTTCTAAGTTTAAAATATAATAAAATATTACAATTTTCGATAGTGGTGGGTGTTCTTAATGGACGTAACCCGATAGTACAATAATTCATGTGATGAGATTCCGTATGGCATATAATAATTTTTGCATCTACTCTTCAATAGCCTTATTATTGTTGTTGTTGAAACAGCATACATATGTTCTAGAGTTACGGATCTTAGACTAATATAAATCCCGCTAACGCAGAACAGACTGTCGTGAGCGCTCAGAACTGCTCGTGAAACAGGAACAGAAACAGTAAACTTGACTTTCATTGTTTTATTATGCCCTCGGAGATATCAGCGCTTCGGCCATCCGCTACCTGTTTAGTTCAGATATCGCACTAATCCATCATTCCTTCCATCATTCACGCTGCCGTTTTTTACCTCTTCTCACACCTCTTCTCCTTTCAATAGTACCACAGCGGAGTCCATTCTCTTTAAAGGACAACCAGCTCTAATGTAACCTAATCTAGAGGTCCTTTTTTCATTCGCCTTTGATCAGATTTATCCTAACAGCGCAGGAATTTGTCCCATAGCCTATCTGTAATTTGCCTTTTCAATGAAATCGATCTAACGTTTAATGCTTCCAAAGGGATAATGACATGGCTGATTAATGTCAAATGACCAAAACAAAGTATACCTTAAGACTTACTAAAAAAAATAAATTATTTACTATAGCGATTCTGAAACCTTCTAAAAATAAAAAAAGAAAAAACAAAATGTTTATATAGTTTCAATTTTCTATATCATGTTTTGCGCAGGTTTGAAGAGGAAAAGTGTGTAAAGTGACGTTATGTATAGGTACTTAATAAAAAAACAAAAAAAAAAGTAAAAAAAAATTTAAGAAACTTATTTTTTTGTACATTGAACGAATTTGGGAGTATCATCCAGGAAACATGTTTTTTTGTTTTGACTGTCTTATTACACTTAGACAGAATTATATTTACTCAATTGATTTTTAATTTTTTTTTCCTACTGGTTTAGTGCATTTTCATCACATTTATATGGAGAAAGCACCTAGAATCATCAGAAAAAAAAAATGTCAAAAATCAACACAGTTTTTGAGCGACTTGCTTTCCTCGTACCTGAACTTTGACGGTGTTAATTTTGCAATTGCTAAAGGCTGGACTGTATGTACCAACAGAGTGCCTACGCACTCTTGAAGGACCACCTATGTTGGAGAGGCTAGCCTGGAGATGTCAGACAAAGACGGGTACTAGTCCGGCCGTGTTTTGAAACCGGAAGCTTTGCCTCACTTGCCTCAGAAGTGTCTGTCTCATAGTGAGCGGCTCCGTGGCCGACGTCTGATTCTATTGAAAATCTAAGAAAACCTGATTAAAAATATTGAAATTTTATTGAAAGTTGTGAAATGGAATCGAAAAATGTGAAATTTGCTTGAAAATTAATTTTTTTTTAATTTCCAGGAAGTTCGAAATACATTTGTACTCATATGGATTTTTTGTAGAATAAACTGTATTTTACATGAAAAAATTATGAAAATAATATGAGAAAAAACTATATTATCAGAACCTGTGAGTAAATCCCTTGGCGATAATTGTTTGACTCAGTGGATAGGTTTTTAATAGATACCCTTAAGCATCTTAGAGCTCGCAGTCATTTCTGCATATTGACCTCAAAAAAAAAAAATATTTTTTTGGATTCAGATACTCCTCCGGCAAACGAGCGACATGCTTAAGATCTTCACAATGCTTTGACAAATGCGACTTGTGCGGTTTTCTCATGTCGAAGTGGCGAAGTGGTAGCAGATACAGACATGCACATATATACATACATATGCATATGCATATATATGTTTGCATTTATATGTATATTTGTACATGCACGCTTGTATGGACACTTGTGCACACCTCCACAAAAAGCTCAGCCACATTTCATATGGCAACATTTTCACGCATATAATGCCGCCAGTGTCTTCCCGGCTTTGTTGTTTTTTGTTATGTCGCATACGCATGTTGTAAACTCATTCTTCATAAATATTACATTTTGTTTTGCTTTCTACAAAATTCTTTTCAAACGTCATATTTTTTCTACAACGCCTTTGTGCTGTTGATTGTAAAAAATCACTTTTTAACATGCCGACCCAAAAGGCATCATCAAACAACAACAAAAAAAGGAAGAAGACAAACCACAACAAAAGAAATTTTTTTGAAGAAAAAAATAATATTGTATTATTGTAAAACAAATTGTAAAAAATTGCTTACAATGAACTCTACGACTTGTGCCGCATTGGTTGAGCCAATGAATCATTGGACTTAGTGAATGATTGCCTGAGCGTACGAGTGTGTGGGGCAACCCATTTTTGAATTCGTAAAACAATAGTAGAAATACGAAAATTCAAAAATACAAACCAAAAACGAAAACAGCAACAATAACTCGTTAGTTAGTAGGTTAGGCGCGGACGCATTAGTCCGACGAGACCTGTTAGGCTGGTGGGATAGCATTAAAAGCTTGAAAATGGGTTGAGTGGATCATTTACGTAGCGTTCAGCATCAGTAACACTAGCACGATGACATTTGTATGTGTAAGCGTATTTTTATTAATTTTTTACTACAATATTATTTTGTTCAAGATTTAGTAGATTTTTAAACCCACTTTTTATTTGAATTAATCTCTTGCGGTTTTTCTACAGAAATTTTGTTTGTGCGGCTCGCATGCGGTCAAGTGCTGGTGATTTCGCCGCTCATCCATCCACTTGACTCACTCAACCAATATTGATTGCTCTTTTGCAACTTTCTTTGGAAACGCCTCTTCGCCGATAAATGGATGCGATAAGCGAGTAAAATAGATCTCGCACTTAAGTGCTATGGCTGGGCTTTCAATACCAAATTAACCAATCAAATTAAATGAATAAGTTTTGGCACTTAGCGGAAAGAAACCTCAAATCAATTGAGAAATCCAATTAGAATTTCACTTTTAAGGCAAATAAATTGGGCTATTGAATTAATAGGAAATTTTTGGCAGCCCATGTGGACTCAATTGATAGCAGATAACCGAAAAAGAAAAAAAAAAAATAGTTAAGAAAAAACCAATACCTCGAAATAGCTTGAAGCAGGCCCGACGAGGGGCTTATTTTACCTCATTTGTTATCTACTCGCAAACGTATGGTTCCTTTCTTTACCTTGTGTGCGTAGCTTAGTAATCACAATGTAACTTAAGGTCAGTTTACATATAGTCACATGCTGGTTGGTTGGTTGGTTTAAGTGGTGATTCTTCCAGAATCCAACTAGCGCTTCCGCACCATTTTGTTATCACATCCTCGTTACCGGAATGTGAAGGTACACCGCACAATACCAGCCACCTATTCACATGCCCTCTTAAACCCACTCAACTAACACCTCTGTCCCTCTGGACCCAAACCGTCAAACTGCACGTTTCCTGGGCCCACTGTTAGATGAGTTGGACGATTACGAACGGTGAGTACACTACACTGGTAGAGCTTAGTGAACTGCTACAACCACAACAACAAAGAGGCAGGTTTATTTATGTGTTAAACGTCTTAGTTTACTTCAGAAACCTTTTATACAATATTTTGGATTATTAAAATAGAGTCAGGTAGTTAAAGGAAGAATGGCTGAGAACCAATACCTGTTGTAAAGGCGGGAAAAGAGATTTCAAAAACAAATTTCTTCTGACATTTTCCTCAGCCCATTGCACTTCTGCTGGGGGTGTGTTGTTATTGCATAAATAAACTCCCGCCTAGTCTTCCCCAGTCCAGTCTAAACTCTCGTTTGCCCAGCTGCAACGGAAACCAGCTTGCTGCTTGTCGATACAATTTTTTAATATTTTTATGCAAGTCATTTTAGCCTTTTAAATAATTGATGTGATTTTTTGGGAAATCTGATTTTAAGAGCTAATTTAGTTTGTAAAAAATTCTACATATTTTTCCGATATATTTTGGCGGAAGTTTTAAAGTACTTATAATAAATTCCTCCTATGGCAGAACAGAAGAAACATTTTTGTAACATTTTTAAGCTCCTGACTTTGGCAATGGAATTTTTCATTACACAAATCTCTGCTCAACAAATGAAGTGTTTTATCAACACATTCGATTAACAATAAAATACTTAAACGGTGGTGATTTATAACTGAAATACAACTGTGAATCTTATTTTGATAGCAGCTAATAAAATGTCATTAAAGAAACAAGCAACGTTCGCCCACTTGCATTCGTTAATCGCTTGGAATTCCGCTGAAAGGAATAAAATAAAATGCATCATTTTGAAAACGCTCGTGTGAGGCATACAACGGCAAGCGTCAGCGCTGACTCAGAGGTACCCACTGAAAACTGCAATGTAATACATAACTGTTTTGCGAAAAACGCAAAGCAAAACCAAGTTAAATAAAAAAAAAATGCAAAAAAAACACAACTTACAACTGCAAATAAAATCGCCATCAGCGCTGCTGTTTTTGAGATTTTACTAATTAAATGCGCGCAATCGCAAAAATCTCAGCTGACAAATCACATTAGCAGATCATGGAAGACTATCAAGTGTGCCAACAGCAGCGCCAGGGACAGCGGCAGCAGCAACCAATCTGGCATTGTCAACGCCATCATCACCTGTTGGCACTCCTTCAGCGCCGCTCGCAGCAGTCTTGGCTGCACGTGCATGTGAGTCTCTGTCTCCATCTACCTGTATGAGTTGTTCGGCTGTTTTGGCACTTACGTTGCTATGGGCACTGCCTACAAGCATTGCATTGCCGATGAAGGCGCCAACGTTTACGGTTCACGCGCTGCCGCTGGTGCTTCACTGGAGTTCAGCACCGAAATTGACGCATAATTTATGAGTTGCCTTCGATTGGTGCCAAATGCTGCCCTCCGCTTTGCCTCGCCACCGCCCAATCGATTCACAGCTAAACGGTTTGAGTGTCTTCCTCAAAATTTCTTTTGCCTCCACCAGCGCCATTAGTGGCACTACAATTCCACTGTAAAATTTCAATGAGACGCAACGATTTTATTTCGCCATGAAAATTTCGTAAGTTGGCATTTGGATGCGCTTCATTGCATTGTAATGCAACAACAACAACAATAATAATAACAATGTTAACAACAATAAACGTCCGTATCGAATGCCAGTTGCTGTTGTTGTTGTTGGTGCCAGATAATCATGCGATTGTTCAGTTTCACGTCTTGCATTTATAATTGGCTTTATTGTAGTTGGGAATTTGGTTGATTTTGTCATGGTTGTTCTTGTTGTTGATAGTCAGCCTAAATGCATTTTAATTTTAAACTCGTAAATAAATGAAATATTACGTATGAATTAAAGTTATTGTCGTAGAAATTCACAACTCTGTAAAATTCAGTGATTGTGTGGCAACAAACGCAGCTGGAGGTACCCTACAATGAGCATTAATGATTACAGCTTCATATTAATTACATTTTTGAATGCTTTATTCCGGTAGGCTGATATAGAAATTTCAGAAGCATCGATCTTTTTTTCCCCAAAAGAAGCGATAATAAGGATACTTCTTTTTTTATTTATATAGAGGAAAAGTTATTCAGAACGACGCCTAATCAGCCCCCTCCTTGTATATGGCGCAGAAGCTTGGACGATGACGACCACTAATGAGAGGGCACTGGAAGAATTCAAGAAAAAAATTTTCCGAAAAATTATTGGTCCACTACGCGCAGGCGGGAATGAGTTCCGTATCCGATGGAACAGCGAGCTGCATGAGCTATACCGAGACGTGGACATAGTGAAGCGTCTGCGCTGGCTTCACCATATCTCAAGGATGAAAGAAAGTGCTCCGGCACGGCAGTCCTTCAGGAGGGAACTGACAGATGGGCAGCGAGGAAGAGGAAGACTTAATCTACGTTGGGGAGATCAAGTGAGACATAATCTGGAAGCACACGGTGCCTCCAACTGGCGCCAGCAAGCAGCGAACTGAGCTAGATGGCACAATGTTTTCGGCGTCAAAATAAAATTTACATTACTCAATTATAAAAAAAATTTTAAATTTTTTTCAAGTACTTTTTTTTTTTTTTTAAGTTGATTATTTATTTGGTATTAATAATGTTATGTACTAAAATAAACAATAGTTTTAAGTATATAATATGATTATACAATGACTCTAGACGAGTTCTCAAGTACATGATGAGCTTCTTATAGATATATATAGTAACATTTTATTAATTGATGGTATTTTAGATGTGTCTGCTTTAATTTGAAGCTTTTATAATATTTTAAGATTATATTGCAGAGAAAAAACCTGTAAAAAACAGTGCATGCTTAGCTTTTTTAATAGAAGATAAAATGGTTTAAAAGGAAGTTATGTCGGGTATTCGGCATGAAAAAGTGTTTACGTTTGTGTATTGTTTAGCCACCAGCATTTTTTATTAATTTCAAGGGCTTCTATTTTGTCTCTGGGGGAGATGTATGTATCAAAACGTTGGTTTTCTCTGTTAAGGGCTTTTGTCGTGACTGTTTCAACGTTGGCTCTTCTATGAATGTGATAAATTATCGGTATATGGTCCTTATTTTGTATAAAACCGTTCTTATCAAGATAGAGGAATGTTTCCGGTGGTGTAAATCCATTTTTAATGGTTGACAGGAAATATTCATCGCTTTCATGGTAAGGTGCCCTTATTAGAGTGTTATTATTATTGTAAAGACAGCGCATTATGTGTCTCCTAATTAGATTTATTATATGACAGTCGATTCTGGGTACTTTGGCTGTGTTATATTATATACTTTTGCATTCGTTACATATTTGGTGTAGTTGCTTTTTGCTGTCCTATATAAGGAAGTGCATGATCTTAGAATCCTTCTTTCTAGTTTTCTTATCCTTTCCATGTAAGATGGTGACAAGTTATACCAAATAGGACACCCATATGTGAGTATAGGTCTTACCAATGCCTGATACATAATTGATTTTAGCCTGTTATGCAGAAATTTCGTCGAGAACATTTTCTTATAAACATAATATGCTCTAGTTGTTTTCTTTATTTGGTTGTTAATGTGGTGATTGTAGTACAAGAACTTATCTAAATATATGCCGAGGTATTTGACTTTATCGGTTTGTTGAATTGTGGTATTTGTGCTCTCAGATTTAATTTTGAAATTTTTCCAGTTTTTTTTGATATTAGTGTTGCATTTTTTGATAGGGGGACGGAATAGCATATTTTCACATTTGTTGGTGTTTAATTTGAGGTGCCAGTCCGTTGCGTATTCTTCTACAATATTATATTTAAGTTGGAGATGTGTGTTTATGTTGGCAATTGTATTGTCTGAGTGGTAAATAACAACATCATCTGCGAAGGCTATTATATTGTCGATTTTATGCAGTAGGTCTAGTATGTATATGTTAAAGAGGGTGGGGGCATTTACAGTTCCTTGCTGTAGTCCATTTTTTATATAGTAATCTCGACTGCTTTTTATATTATTTATCCATACCGAGAATGTTCTATTACAGAGCATATTGTAAATTAATATAATTAGATGGAGAGGAAATTTGTATCCGATAAGTTTGGTTATAAGTCCTTCTATCCATACTTGGTCAAACGCTTTTTCGATATCTAGGAAGCAGGCTCCTGTGACGTATTTTTTATTCCAGTTCCAGTTTATTTCCGAGACTAGAAGGTTGATAGCATGAATAGTCGAATGTCTATATTTAAAGCCAAATTGTTTTTGGCTGATCAGGTTGTTATTTTCGAGTATTCTATTGATGTTCATATTAATTACCACTTCGAAGACTTTGCTAATATTTGGAAGCAAGCTGATTGGCCTAAGATTTTTAATACTATTTTTTTCTTTGTCTTTTTTGGGTATAACAATCATTTTAGCCTTTTTCCAACAAGGTGGGAAATATGCATTGTTCAACATGTTGTTAAATAGAGTACAATATTCTAAAATTATCTCTGAGGGAAGATTTTTTAGAATGATATTTGGTATTTTATTTAAACCTGCTGACAATTTACTTTTTAAATTTGCGAATACCAAAGCGAGGTCATTAGGTAGAATGAAAAAGCTTTCAGTCTGTTCCTCGTGAAGGTCATTTGCTCTTTTTTCGTTGCTAAATGTTGTTTTCTGCGAATCGATGCTATCAAATAAAGTTTTTGTTTTTAAAAACTCATTGAAGCATACATCTACTTGTGAGTGGACCAGATTAGTACGCACCTTCTGTTTTGAAGAGTGGATTGCTTCGAAGTGGACGCCAATCACATCAACTACGTCTTTGTTGTTTCTAATAATGTAGCTGTTGGTTGCCAGATTCTTTTCAATTAAAGAGCTATCTAGTCCCGCCTCTTGTATCAGTTCGGATGAAGCAAAGGGGATAGAAAGGTGACTGATGGTTTCATCTTGATTTTTGAGGAACGATTTTTTAACGGTAGATATTTTTGAAGGGTCGCTGGTATTAATGTGGGAGAGTTTATGTTCTAATTGATTGTTTATATGTATTTTGATATTTTCCTGGATAAGTTTCTTGATTAATTTTAGTTTTGTCTTTTCTTGTTGTATGTTGCTGAGAGAGCACTGTAGTTGTAGCCGGTTATATTTTTTTATATTAGTTAGAGTTTTGCTTTTTTCTAGAAGTAATGTTTTTAACACCGGTATTTTGGCTAGGTTATGAGTAATACTGTTAGTTTTTCTCTTCGGGACTCTCTTTTCTATGGCAGTAAGTATAATATTGTTTAGCTTGTCCAAGTGGTGGTCGATCTCAATATTAGCTAGGTTTCTGAGCTAGATGGCAAAATGTTTTCGGCGTCAAAATAAAATTTACACTACTCAATTATAAAAAAAATTTTAAATTTTTTTCAAGTACTTTTAACCCATAAGTGCCAATGTTTTTGACAACCCCCAGTGCAATATTCCATATGAACCCTTTAATATTCAGTTTAAGAGGGCTTTTTAACAATTTAAAAAATGGATTAAATAGTCACATAACGCAAGGATTCAACGGGTTAAAATGTTCTACAACAAAATTTATCATTGAATTTTACTAAATGTCTTCTAAGACGGAATTTAAGAAAAATCAATATTTGTACTGGATTTACCATATAATTTAATATGGCATTTGATCAATATTGCGAAACTTTAAACACTTTAAAAAAAATTGTGACCTGGTAGACCAAAACCCAGTTAGGGTTTTACTCTTCTACATGAGTACTTTCATTTGCAATTTGTTTGGTTTGGGCCCAAAAATTGCTGTGGCACAGTGTTATTTAACGCAAAATTATATAACCACTATGGAATAACTAACTTAACTTAAACTTCTGCTTTAGCGCTCAAATTCATTCAAACCTCATCACCGAAACTCCATTTTGCCATTCAATGACTTTTGCTCTGTGTACAAACAACGAATCTGCCCACCCCCTTGCATATTAGCCAAGTGGTAATAGGCGAGACGACACGCCACGCATGTAATCACCTCATTGTAAACGACGCAATCGTAGTTAAATTGCATGCCACATTTGTTGCCGCTGTTGCTTGAAGCGGCTGCATTAAATGAGGTTGCGTTTGATGCAACGCCGTAGCGCCTTATATCGCCCCTTTTCAGACGCGTTAATGCAGCTACTTTAGAGTCGGTCTTACGAAATGCATTTAAAATTACACGTACATATATACATATTATACATACATACATATACATACATACATACATGTATACGTACATACATACATGCATACAAACACATGCATACATATGCGCACAAACAAAAAATATAAGCAAATAAATAGAAAAAAAGTATCAAAAAGCTGGAAGAGCAACTAACCATAAATGGTGTCATTGTTCCTGTTGTGGTTGCTTTCATTAAAGCCGTTATTTTGATGCTATTACAGACGTGCTATATGTAAGTACGTGTGCGAATGTTGTTTGTGCACACAGACACACACTGGTATTGCTGCTAATACTCTTCCCGTTGCTGATTGTAGTCTAGCTGCCTCTTCAACCATCCGTTTGCCCATCCAAACGCCCGTCGGTCCGTCTGCCCCCCCTCGATTGGTCATCTATGCGTGAGCTGAAGTGATGTCTTAATTGGAAGTTTTCATTGTTTCAAATTATTTATTGATTTATGCATACATTTTGGTTATTTATATCGTCACTGAAAAGGCTTAGACAAGCCCCAACAACAACCTCAGTAAGCAACAACTGGCAATAGTCCACAACAAGCGTGGTGTTAGTGAGACATAAAACTTCATTGCGTTGTAATAGTTGTTGT
The DNA here is from genome assembly GCA_037575425.1 of Anastrepha fraterculus. Lineage (NCBI taxonomy): Eukaryota > Metazoa > Arthropoda > Insecta > Diptera > Tephritidae > Anastrepha > Anastrepha fraterculus. The sequence goes on along the minus strand of JAYXIM010041586.1, from coordinate 14,414 downwards.
AGCGCTGCAGCTTACCGAGGCTTTGGGGCTTTTACGGCTCGTCTATTAGCTGCTATTCTCTACTACTCACCATCGTCGCTATTCCCTTCAGCTGCGTTTCTGCGTTTATGGCTTCATCTAGGCCCGCTGTGGCTGCCGCTTTTCAAAGACTTTATTTGCTACTCAATTGTGCTTCAACGCCATTTTTATTATTAGTGTTTCTGTTGTTGTTACTTTTGTTGCTGCTATTGATGATGCTGCTTCTGCTGCTATAGCTTTTGGTCACTGTAATTTGTCTAACGGTTGCGCAAACGCCGTCAAATCCACATAAAATCTCATCAACTTACAAATGCGTTTATTCACAACATTTCAGCCTCTGTTGGCCAATGAAAATTCCCGCGTCTGCGTTCTCAAACGAATCTTCTTCGCATTTCATACGAATCTATTTAGCCACAACGCACCAGTTCGTAGCATTTCCTCCTTCATCACTTTGCCAAGCCACAATTCACCGCTACTTTTGATTTCTTCTGCCATTTACACTCGTATCCGCTGCGAGTGCTTTTCACTTCGATTCTTCTCATTCAACTTGAGATGCAAATAAATCAAAAATTTCAACCGAAGATCGCGAGTTCGAATTGAAGTTGCGGTGAATGTTTTAGAGATTTATGCTTTATTTTGTTGGACGTAATGGTTGTTGTGGTTGATGGCTTTTGCTTTTCAGTGCGCTCTTAAGCGCTGCCTCTTGTCTAATTTGGAAAATCGATTTTCAATATACAACTTTGATCAAAAGGTGCTCGGAAGAATCGCCTGGCGACGCTCTAAGTTAACTGATTTGCCTTTAGCTTTTTTGTTAAGTTACAATGTCTGATTAATATTCCTGAGGTAATAAGACCTCTGACTCCTTCGCTAGGATGGGCTCTGAGGCCAACTTCTCTGGCCCGGAGCCCGTTCTGCCCCTCTCTTCGCCAGCCGTCAAAGCAACCGTTAGCAAATGGGTTATTACAACCCACAAGCGAGCTTGGCAGGCTGAGAGAGGCTGCAGATGGACTAAACTGATGTTATCTGTCATGTCCGACCGACTATCGCAGTTTTTCCTGTCATTAAGCAGAGGGGACTGTAGGAGTCCGGTTGGACTGATGACGGGCCACTTTCAGTTGGCGAAGAACATAGAAAAGGTGCTGACAGTGTCTCTGCCCAGCTTGTGAAGAGGAGGATGAGACGTCGGATAGATTTAACGAAAATTAAAAGGGAATCCGAGTGTAGTAAAATGGACTTAATTGTGTCTGAGTGCTGTACTTGCTAGTTGTCCCGACCAAAAAAAAAATATTACTGCCAAAATTTTATTGCCATTGCTTGACTCAGTAACACGTGTAACAGTAACGCTCGTATTTCCGATTTTTTATAGTTTTAAAAATTAATTGGAATGTTATATTAAATTTTGCGTTAAATGGACTCAATGGTGCGAACAACTTAAAAATTTTGAGAAACTGTTCCAGTCATGATACTCTAAAGAAAACAGCCGTTTACGAGATGCACGAACGTTTCCAAAGAAGTCCAGAAATCGTGAGTGCATCGAGTATGACGAACGTAGTGAAGGGAAAAGGGGAAAAAAGTTGAACAAAAACCGCATGTTACCCATCAGAGAGCTGGCAGAGGACTTGAACATTGCTTATGGATCCGTTCAGGACATTGTAGTTATTGATTTTTGGGTTGTTGCTGCAAAGTTGGTCCCAAAGGGGCTCAATTCCATGCAAAAAAGGAGCGCTTTGATATGACCAAAGACGTGATTTCTATGGCTGAATCCGACCCAACATTCTCAAGCGCATTATTACTGTAGACGAGACGTGGATTTATGAGTACGACACGCAACCCAGACATCAGGCGAGTGTGTGGAGCGCCGCGAATTAACTAACCGAAAAAATTAAAATTTTCAATATTTTTTTTTGCTAGTCAATTGCTTTATTTTACAAAAATAAAAACGAAACAGTAATACACCATGTTTCGACTTGACTTTAGCAAAATTTCATCCAAAAAAAGTAATAATTGTAAAAGATATCGCTGTTGGTGTGGAGCCCGTTTCTCCAGAAGTCCTATGCGGTGATCATCACAAGTCCTTGGAGATTCAGCCAAAATCAATCGGAAAGAAGAAATTAGTTTCATTAATAGATAATCTTGTGGCTAATCGAAGCTTTTTTTTTTAAATTAACAATATGGCGGCCTCAGGAAATATTTTTCAGATTTTCGGGGAAAAAACCGTTTAAAAAAATCGAAATTTTTGAAAAAAAAATCTTTCGATCAGGCGCGAGTTTTTTATGTTTTTTAAAAGCAGTGTAAATTTTATTGAAATCTACCAAGCGGTTTTTAATTTACAGTGATAACCAGTTCAAAAAACATTTAACGGCCTTTGTTATCGGCTCCGGAGCTCCCGAGCGCCCTTTGCTAATTGTTGAATAACTTGAAAAGTATTTGTCGGATTCACTTCAAATTTTCATATAATACTATTTCTGAAATATTATGTTTTAAGAAAATGCAAAAAGAGAATCAAACTTTTTGAAAATACTGATTACCCCTAACGCCTTAATAAGGACTATTGGATGGGCGTTATGAGGCGTTTATGTGAATCAGTTCGTCTAAAGCGAAAGAATTTATGCGACAACAGCTCGTGGCCTTAGCTCCATGATAACGCACCCCCGCACAGTGCTATCATTATTCGTGAATTTTTGACCAAGAACGAAACGAATACCATTCAACAGCAATCGAATTCACCTGATATGGCTCCCTGCTATTTTCTTCTGTTTGATCAAGTCAAAAAACCAAAACTTGACTTCACAAACACATAACAGAATTTGTGTTGGAGCCATCTCGTATCCATTGGGGATTAAGCAAACTATCCGATAACTTGATACGGCATTCCCATGGCAGCCGATTCTACGTTACCGGAATGACTCGGGTTTTTCCCGACCAAGGGCTGCCACCCCAGTAAACTAGCACTGCCCAGTGTACCGCACCCCATCCCTAATTTATCGTCACAGGACCAATGTTACGCAGTATGTTTGCTCCAAATACTTCTCTTTAGGGCTGGTATTAAACCCAACCCTGGACCAGAAGTATTCTATTGCTGCATATGCTACAAACGGCTCCCCCGAACTTCAACTCGTTAAGATGCAATAAGTGCAACGGGTGGTGCCATCTTAGGATGTCTTCTGATATCCCCACTACAACATTTACATGACGAGGCCTATATGCTTCCTATAAACTGCTCAGCAAGCAGTTCCTGTTATTGTGTTACCGCAGGTCCCACCCATGCATACACCTGCTAGAGCCTGAGCCACCTGCCAGGTATGTCAGGAGGCAGCTCCTAACTACGCGAACGAGATCCAGAACGAAACAGACCGGACAATGTACAGACAGACAATTAATGAACCTTTTTCAGCTCCCGACCCCCGAATGCCGTCATCGGAGTCCAACCACCACCCATTGCAGACGAAGAGCTACAACTTCCTCGCGAGTCCCGCATAACCTTGGCACAATTACTTTCTGGATACTGTGGCAGGTTAAATTCCTACCTATCCAGAATCGACCCCGACATACTAAACATATGTCCAGCATGTGAAGGCACTTATCTAACACCCCTCTCCCTCTGGACCCAACCTGCCGAAACAGCAAATTTTCTGGGCCTGTCGTTAGATGAGCTAGACGAAGACGACCGGTGATAACACTACACTGACAGGGCAAAGTTACTGATACAACAACAACAACATAACTTGATACGGCTTGTAGCGATTTCATGAGATCAACTTATCGCATGGTTCCAAAAAATTCCTTAAGTGCTGCAGTGAGCTCTAAAGCGCAATGTTCAATTAGCAGCGCTTGTGGCTCATCGCCGTGGCTGGAAAAAAGGAGCTATTAGTGAAAATGCATGGGAAGCAAGGTTCATTAACAAAGCTCGATCACTTACTACACATAGTTACTTGAGTAATTTAAAAAATATAAAAGAAAAAATAAATTATTAGAAGCGCGAGCATAAGAGAAAGCACACCACCCTGATCTGTGCACCACCCCCACATATTTGGTGCAAAATTAGTGAGTGGGGTAAAATTAGTAAAACGAGAAACTCTGACAAATATTGCTTCGAATACGAGTCCATTTAATTGTCATAAAGTCACCCTTTCTACAGAAATACGTATGTAGGTGTACATATGTATTCTGATTTTAAAATCGCCGGAAATATCATTTAATCAAAATCCATAGCGTACATATAAAAAAGTGAAAAATATTTATGAGAAAAATGCACAAAATTTATGAGTACTAATGTATATATGCATGCCCGCATTACGAGTACATTCCATCTACTAAATATTCAAGCAAAAGGTGCGCTATGTCAATAAAATGGACAGCCAAATTGGCTGCACAGAGGAGAGTTGAGTTGTGCGCGCGGCTATGACAGCTTGAATGAAAATCTCGCTATTATACCATTATAATGCATTAATATTGCATGCAAGTATGTACGGATGTGTTGTTGTACACGTATGTGCATGTGTTGATGTGCTGAGCGCCACCAACTCGTCGTTAAAGTGTTGAACGTTTTAATTGCTTTTATAAACAGCAAAGAAGTGGCGCTGAAGTGTTGAGGTGGTGGCATAATGCGCTTGGCTGCTGTTGCTGGTGACGAGACTAATATCATCGCGTCTTGCTATTAAAAATGAGTACAGCTAAAAATATCCACTAGCAAATGTGTTGGCGCGACCTTAGGAGGAGACTTTTGTTTTTTTTTTTCGCTGACACTGAAGAACTATTGGTGAATGCTATATACAAATCGTTGCGTGGAAAGAGCAGAAAATCAAATCAGAGTATTTTTACTATAAAAGTAAAATAAAGTATATTCCACCTCCACTACTTTCCTAAATGGAATTTGTATACACTGCATACTCACACACATACACACCTACACAACTACATATAAACACTAGTAGTAGGTACTCTATTCGCCAGCTCTTGGCGTTGTCCGCCTGTTTCGGGCAATTTTTATTTTTATATTGCACTTAACACTTTCACGAAAAACAAATGCAGCCATCAACCTTTTCTCATTCCAACATTTCCAGCAACAAATACAACAAAATTTCTATAAATATAAAATGCAAGCACAATGTTGAGTTTTATGGAAACACTGTCTGTTATTGTTGTTGGTTTGGTGTCGCTGTTCATGCTGTTGGTGGCAGTGGCGGTGGCGGTGGCGGCATCACATATTGATGGCTGTCATAAATCTTTGGGGCGCTGCAAGAATTATGCGTTGACATATTGAAGAAGGGATTAACTTACGCGATTGTTTATGTAAAAAATATGACGGTAACGACAGCTAACAGATTGAAATAAAGATACAAACAAAGATGCTAATGCAGCTGTGAATACCCAGTGAAGAAAATTCTCAAAATACGAGTATAAGAGGAGGCAAGGTAATTTATTTAGGGATAAGATCTATCAAGCAGTTAATGAAAGAGATATCAAGAATTAACAACGAAAAGCTTTAAGTATTGAGATAGAACTGCCTTTTTTTATTTATTTTATATTGAGGAATTTTACTGGGTACCCAAAAGGTACCTAAAGCTTTGGCTACTAGATCTTAGGCACACAGCTTATTCTCCTGCAATATTTCAGCTTTTAAAAACACGATTTTCTGATAAAGATATGTAAAGGGTCTTTCAAAAGTGACGCCTAGATATCATTAGTGAATAATTCCTAGACCGTAGCATATTTTATGTCATCTTTGGTATTGGTCAAGTAGACAGAGTGAACCTTATTATGAAAATAGTTGATCTTTAAGAACATCATATCGCAAAATTAGTGATTATTTTGGTGGAAATAATCGTCCAAGCGAGTCGACAATTTAAAGGTTGATGAAAAAAGCTCAAGAAACTGGTAATGTGGAGGATAGAAAAAGGACAAGCAGACTACTTCTTAAAGCATTGATATAGGTTAGGTTAGGTTAGCCTGGTTGGCAATAAACCACGCATAGACCTTTTGGTCCCTAGCGATACCAGATGGAGACCGACCTTTATGAATACCTAAAGTAGACATCATGTAGGATGTCAGCGCTTTTGGCGAATCTAAGTAGGGCTGGGAGCTCCGCTTTTGAGACGTCTTTCAGACCCTCAAACAGTGGGGCTCCCAGGCATCTTAGTCGCGTTTTTGATAATGCCGGACAAACGCACAGAAGGTGTTCTAAAGTCTCCTCAACATCCTCTCTGCATTTTCTGCATTTAATGCACAAATATGCTGATGAACTTGAGTCCAGGAGCAATCACAACTTAAATTCACTGTTGAAGATAGAAAATGAACTGCTAGACTAAAAACTGGATTTCCTGTTGAGAATATTACAGCTGTATGTAGTACAAAGTGTTGCTGAACAACCCTCAACATCCATATATCGCCGTTTTCAACAATTAGGCATTCACGAATCGACTGTTTGGTGGATTTTACCTGTAGACGTGGCCATGGTGGACATTTATTCATTCATTTTTCACATGCAATTGTTAGGAATAAAAAGATTGAAACCAAAAAGAAACAAAATTTTAACACTTTTTATTTTAATATCAATATCAACCGCGTCTTTTGGAAGACCGTTTACTTTTTTCTCTCGAGCCTTTAGTATAGTAGCACACCAGCTACTGCTAATTTCTGATGCCACTTACAATTTTCGAGGCAGATGAAGTCTTCCACTTTCTCTGTAACACTCAGCAGACACCGCTTCGAACGCCTTCCGAGTTAAAGTGCTCGTATTCAGTCACGCAACGATATTTAACTAACGAAGTTTTTGGATCTTCATACACTAGACCAAATCAGTGTATTTATGAAGCTGCCACAGCTCTTCACCCCATCGTTCCTACGCGCATAGATCCATTAATACTTGTGCATACTTGTTTTTGGATGGAGGAGAAAAATTATTCACTCTATCGGAAGATTTACACAAATTTTTATTTTTGCAATTTACGTGTCACGTCAATCTTATTTGACACTTGTGAACTGGAAAATGGAGTTCGTAAAGGTCAAAATAAAGATTTTCATCATACACAATTTTTTTTTATTTAATAAAAATTATTAAAAAAAAAACCAAAAGTATTAGATTATTAATTTTTCGTCATATTTATATTCATACTCATCCTCATACTCATACTCATAATCATACTGATATTCATATTCATATTCATATTCATATTCATATTCATATTCATATTCATATTCATATTCATATTCATATTCATATTCATATTCATATTCATATTCATATTCATATTCATATTCATATTCATATTAATATTCATATTCATATTCATATTCATATTCATATTCATATTCATATTCATATTCATATTCATATTCATATTCATATTCATATTCATATTCATATTCATATTCATATTCATATTCATATTCATATTCATATTCATATTCATATTCATATTCATATTCATATTCATATTCATATTCATACTCATACTCACATTCATACTCATTTCCTACTCATATTCAAATTCACATTCATATTCCTACTCATACTCATATTCACATTTATTTTCAAATTCATACGCATATTTATATTTAATTCCATCCAAATTCCCCCCTATGGTTTATTGGGTATCTAAATATTCAAGCTTCAGATGCTCAAACAAATACAAATTAAATTATTGTTATGCATGTGGCACCCGTTAGTGGTGTCTATGATGTTCCGACAGTGAGACGCGACAGCGCATAACAATTCCAGGCAACATTGTAGCACTTTATGTGACTGCTGCTAGCGTTATTGTTGTTGCTGCTATTGTTGTTGTGATTGTAGCATTCTCAGATTATCAACTTGATAATGATGTTTCTTTGAGTGCACTGTCAACGCGCCGCCAAAATAGATAAAGTGAGTATTTTGACTTGCTTCATCAGCTACTCAGTACATATCGTGTACTCACACATATATACTAACACACACTTACTTATATCTTCACTTTTAATTTAAAAAATGCTTAACATAAATATTTTCATTTGCCTCACAGCTTCACTTTTTCTTCTACATACATACGCAGGTACACATACGCACATTTCTTAATTTCCTTTCAATTTTAATTTAAAAGCGCTCATTTGTATCTGCGCATGAATCGCTTTTAATCTTATCAGCGTTAAGCGATCGCTACGCATGCAACAATTTCAGTGGCGAATTTTTAGTGAAATTTGCATGCAACTGCTGCCTCAGCCCAACATCACCAAGTCCATTGGGAGGCGTATGCGAAGCTGAAAAAGGCGGCAAAGCTCAAAGGGCCAACTATAATGGATGATTGTGATTATTTTGTTTGCTCATTGCGCTCAACACAAACAATGCACCGTCCCACACACACATATACGTATCCATCGGCGTTGAGTAGATGTCGCACCACAACTTGTTGCTTATGACAACACTTCCACATCTTCACAATTACCTCTCCCAACCTGCCGCACAGCCGGCCGCGAAATCTCTATAAATTCGAGCCTAATAATACTTAAATATACAATACTTGTACATATGTATGTTTGTAGGTATGCGCATATATATGCGCGCACACGCATTGGACCACGCCATCATCCATCCTAATTAATGTTCATACTACAAAACATCGCCAAGCGTGCGCTTATCGCTTTGGACATATCTGCGACAGCTGATCAAGTCGCACGATCATCGCATACTCGTCGCATGCTCTGTTTGTTGTCGCTTACTAAGTGCGACTTTTGTGTACACGTACATACATGCATACATATGAATATGTACATATATAGGAGTGCTGTTATTGCTGTGGCTGTTGCTTTTTATCACTGATTCAATTGTAGATGATGAGTAGTGGAAGTATGATGTAGCCTAGCCACAGCTGGCTTTGTTATGGATGCGTTGACTGTTGTGTATGGGTTGTTTTGTTGTTTGTCATCTTCGACTATTCAGCTTTTTTGAAAGAGAAACTTGGAAAAAGTTCAAAGCCAGTGCGCTGGATACTATGACCTTAGTACAGGTTTATTTCAAAGATTGAAATCGAAGGTTCAGTATTAAGTGAAAGTGTGAAACAAAATTCCATTCTGAACTATTAATCTTCCTACTTCCAATAATTTTGCGACCAACACACCAAAACTGCTGAGGCGTGAGCTGGTGCGTTGACGTGATGGAAAAGGAAAATCACTCGACTTCCTCGACTCAAATGCCAAACACAAAGAAATGCTCCGATGTAGCTGAAATTTGTAGTGAGTGCTTACAAGGGATACTACTAGTTAAACATAACCTCGATACGTGCCAATAGTGCAATCTCCCTTACCTTGCACGGTCTTTTCAAATGACATTCGTATGTTTCAGGCCTAGTTTTACAAAGGACTAATGCGTTTCTCTCTCGTGGTAACTTAAGGGTTTTCCAATAACAGGTGTTATTGGTGAATGGATTCCGCTATCGAGAGATGATTAACGATTTTGTATGGCCGGAATTGGATGGTATTGATCTGGAAAAGTTTCCGGACCGTGTTATCTCTCGAAGAGGTTATCACAATTGGCCACCGAGATCTTGTGATTTAACACCTTGTGACTTTTTTCTTTAGGGCGACGTGAAAGAGAAGGTCTACGCCAACAGCCTAGGGTCGATTCAAGATCTCAAAGATGGAGTTAGTGAGGCTATCGAGGACATAGGGCAGCCTCTTTGCAATTCGGTTATGGAAATTTCATGAAAGGATATTGTCCGGTAAGCGTGGTCGGGGTGGTCATTTGCCTGATGTTATTTTCCACTATTACCGCCATACCTTCCTCTTTATAATGAAATAAACATCCTCTCATTTATATAAAAAATAGCATTTTTCTTTGAATATCAAAATAACACCTCTGTATGGAAGACCCTGTAGAACCATTTAGACACAACAAAGGAAGCCAAGTTTTTCTTCGCTTGACCTCTTAAACATCTAGCACACCTTTTTTTCTTCTGCCAAGGCCAACAGATCGCAGATACTTCGTCTACTCTGAACTCTACTCATTGGACCCGAGAGGTACTTACTGCATCCATATTTCCTCTAGGGAGAAGTAGAAGGGGTGCAACAGTTGGAGACAGGGCATGGCTAATATTTTTACGGATGGCTTGAAACGAGGAGGGGTCCCCATTCCATACTACTGAAGGCTTTTCCAAGCGGAGGTAGTCGCCATGAAAGAGGCTTTGGATTGGTTGCTCACTTCTGTAATTACTGTAAGGGAGGTAAATATCTACCTAGACAGCCAAGCGACAATTAGGGTCCTAGGCTCGTTGGTTGTGCGTTCGAAATTGGTCGGGAGAATGTCTGATTGCTCTCTCGTCTGCTACTTTGATATTAGATTCATTTGGGCATAGCGGCAAACTGCAGGGATGAAGAGCTGGCTAGCCAGAGACGGTTTCACTGCGAAATGAGAGATTGCCTCAAGTCCTTTCTGCCGAAGCTGTATATTATCATCTCAGCACCTTCTCCTCTGCTGTCCTGCTCTCATTGGGAAAATATTTATACATCAGGGCTCCCACTTTTTTGATAAATATTACGCACCTGGTGAACTTCAGCAGCAGCTTGAAGTGGTTAACGCAAATGTATTTAACCAACCTTTGGTCGTCATCCTCCAGTCCAAAACCTTATTTTCCTTTTTTCCCCTGTTCGTTTTTTTTTCTCTCTGTTTTTCCTCTGTATGGCATCACACTGGTAGACTTTGATTCTTTGTCCAAGTGGGCAACCATATTTCCTAACCTAACCTAATATAATAATGAAACTTTTGGCACGTTATGGATGTAAAAAAAAGGTAGTTAAATTTAGATGTGAGTAAAAAAATTATTCATCATTTCAAAAATGCAGGTTGATAATTGAAATTTGAGAAGTTGGCATTGAACTCATAAAGTTCAAACTGGCAGGCCAGACCCCAGTGAACACTCTATGACATTTTACTTCATATGGAAGCTTAAAAGTTGATGCTGAGTTTATAACTCCATTCCATTCCGTATGATAATAATTGCCAACGATCGCATCGGAGGCATTTTTATAAAAAAAAAGATGAATAGCCTGAGAAGCCAGAGTTGACACTTGATATTAGTTGCGCTAGTTGCTCTACGAAGGTCTCTTCCAAAAATTGTTTAAGCCAATCAGCAGCCAATTGTTTCATAAATCTTTTTAACATACACACCTACGTGCATATGTACATATGTTTTTCTTTGAATTGCCCAACACATTTCATTATAAAAAGAATTTGTCATACGCGTCTTAAAAAGCGTTTAATGGCGACAACAACAAACCAACATAATTTCAAATCAAATTCGGTGTAAGCTTTTTAACTTAACGATGCGCGATTTGCATAATTTGGCGATTACAAAATCAAACACATATTAATTTTAGTGTCTCACTCGAGCAGCGGCACTTAAAACAGGTTGTGATATTCGGAGTAGAGGAAAGGAGGAAAATATATACTTTAAGCGAACGAGACGAGCGTGTGCTTGCGCACAGTATCACCTTCGTTGGGCCATAAATAAAAATCATGAATAATCAAAATAAATATAAATCTTAATGGCCTACACGCATCTAAATCTCTAATGATTCGAAGTCGTTAGCGGATATACCTTCTTTAGTGTTCCTACAGCTTCTCCAGTAGTCTTTGGGTGGTGGGAGCAACATTTGCTGTGACAGCTAATGAAACTGTATTCTCAGCGAACTTGCAAGTACATACAGACCGCGAAAAATATTTGGCGCCCAACATTTAGAGTATTTTCCTTTATATTTGAATATTCATTTTTTTTAAGTACAGTTAATTACCTAACAAAACACATGTAAATCCAAGTTCCAAACTTCATACAAAAATTAGAAAAAAATGGACAAATTCTCTGCAAAAATTTTAATCAGAATACAAAAAAAAATTGGGTACGCAGTTTCATGGCCCACTAAATTTGGGTATAATAAAGTTTTGAAGTCGCTAGAAAGTGGGAGATTTTTAAGAATTTTTTCGGTTGTTAAATTAAGAAAATTTACAATTGCGTGAATTAAGTTATCAGCAATTATTCAGATCAACCTAACTAAAAACGATTTGCAGAGAAAAAAAAAATAGGTTTCAAGGGGTGTGTGAGAAATTTCTGTCAAAGCAATTTTTTCTGTGTTTATTTCTTTTAAAACTCATAACATTCCCATGCTATTTCGCACTCAATAAGAACCTTCTTCATAATCCCCTCCACGAATATGTGGCAAAATTACGCTTTGAACTTTATTACTCGCCTCGGATTAACTGCTTATTAAAAATCTACGCTTGATTGCACAAAGTGAACAGAGCAAGCAATTCCTTTAATGTTGGCAAAAAAGCTTCTAAAGCAAAAATAAGTTTGTACACTTTTCAAAATCGAATGCATAAAAATTCCAAAAAATTATAGAAGCGTAAACACCCAAAAACATTTTGGCGTAGGGCAACGCCCGCAACATACGAAAAAAAAAAAATAAAAGTAAGTGAAAAAAAACACCATAGAAAAATAAAAAGTGGCAATCAACTAAATTGCTTTGCAAATATGTGTGTAAATTTTTTTCTTACTGAATTAGAAAAATTAATTTAATTTCATTTTCTCGATTTGGCGAATTTTACAGTTCTCGACTTTTCACCTCCTACACTAGTTGTTGTTGTTGCGCTGCTATGCAAACTTACTTTATTTTAATGCGCTATATGTATTGCCATGCATGTATGTGTGTATGCGTGCTCATAATTTTGGTAGCTCCTTCGCTTTAGCCTCCTTTTGCCTGCTGTTACCTTCTGACTTTTTGCCTTCTTGATGAATTTTGATTTATGAATTCGTAAGCCGCCCTCCAATAAATCAGTTCATAAATCGATTTCGCTCGAATGAATTCATTTCTTTACTGCTGCTGTGTATGTGTGTGTGTTTTTTTTTTGTTTTTCTTGTGGTGTTGCTTTTTCTTTTTATTGTGTTTTGCATTCACGCACCCTCTATTCCAAAAAAAAAACACCGAAATTTGTAAAAGTAAAATCAGTATAAATACCTTTTTATTAAGATATATGGCGGCACAAAATTAATCATCCAGTTTAGTTTTTGAATAGCATTTTATTAAATAAATAAAAATAAAAAAATATTTTGAGTGATGGGAATCTTTAGTTTATTAGGGTGACTAATTTTGCGCCATCTTTTATATACCATTCATTTAGAATATATATTTATTTGCTGCCTCGATACCCAATTTTGTCAGTTTTTTCAAGTTAGCTACATACATATTTGTTTTTGGAATGTAGTTTAGGTCGGTTCAAGCTTCCATCGTCTTGTGCCACCTTTCTTGTACCACTAAAGCGATTTCACTTGGCCAAGGCTAAATCTACGTCTGTTCAAAAGTATTATAAAATTGAGTAGACTTCAAATTAGAACCTTTGTAGGGGCGTCCACAGAACATAGTCTCATAGGAAATCACGCAAGGAGATTAGACGTTTACATGCAGGATTTCTGTCGTATCTGCAGGAGCGCACACATTTTTGCACATGCCCGGCTCAAGCCAGAAGCCGGAACCGATATTTAAGATCCTACTTCTTATGGATGATCTATACACTTTAGGCATCAACCACCTTTTATACTTTGTCCAAAGCTCAGGATAGTTCAATCTGGAAGGAGAAATGTAGCCCAGCCCTTGCGGCTCACAATGGACCCATTTCGTGTTCTAAGTGGCATCGCTGTCCCTATGTGCGATATGGCTGCCAAACCTAACCTAATGCGATTACAGGGTGCTAAATTAAGGGAAATTGGTGGATTCTGTAACGCTACAAATCGAATTTCTATCAGACAATCACTCAAAATTATTAATGGTGCAAAAAGATGGTGAAATATCGTGAATCCCTAAGTAGCTGCCAATTTCTCGATGTTCAGGCCAAATTCAACGTATTCTTGCCACCAATACTTCATCATCAATCTCCAATGCTGTTTGTGTTGTGGAATTGAACACAATTTTCTCAGAGTCATGGAAGAAAATGATGTTTAATCCTCACTTTTGACTTTGCTATCCGACTCCCTTTGGGATGGCACTCCTGTAGTGACCGCTAGTTTTGGACTCATATTCAAAACACCACGTGGCGTCTCCAATAGCAATTATTTTCCGTTTATTTGAGTGCTCACGAACATATATCATAAAAACCTTACAACGCTGTAGAAGCTGCTATAACACAGAAGAAGAGGGCACTGTTAGACACCTCCACTGTGAGTGTGAGGGATTAGCTAGAAGAAGACTTTACACGTTTGGTAGTGCATTTTGAACAGATGTAGCGGATATAGCGCATCTTAAACTAACGAAGTTAAGCTCATTTATAAAAGCTTCAGGATAGTTTAAAAGGTATCGCATTGTGTAAGAAAAATGTTCCAGTGGTATCACAATTGACCAACGACAAGTCTAAGTGTGTCACATTAGCAGCCACCAGG
>JAYXIM010041585.1:0-147854 GCA_037575425.1 Anastrepha fraterculus | reverse complement strand
GTTTTATTGCTGTTTCTGATAGAGCGGAGTCCTCATAACACTTTTCAATGAATTGCTTAGCTTGAACGGTATTTTAAGAAGCAGTGTAAAATTCTTTCTCACGGTATTCTTTTTGATCCATTGTTTAAAAATTAACAAAAGTAGCGTCACTCTCAACACAATTACTCGTGAACTAATGAATAGAATATCATAAAATTTTAACCAATGTGTTTTTAAGGTTTTTTTATTGCCACCTACATATGGGTTAGGCTCGGGACTTTTCAGCCTATGTGTTAAAGCGATAGGCCCATCCAACAACACCAGGATGCACACCACAAAATGGAGGAGGAGTTCGGCCAGATATCTAAAAAAGGATGTGAGTGGCAGTCTAAATGTACTTATGCATGTCTTCGGCGGCCACCGCAGCCGAATGGGTTGGTGCGTGAGTACCATGCGGAGTTCAGAGAATCTCGGTGAAACACTAAAATGAAGAACAAGTTTTTGTTTCTAATAGTGGTCGCCCCTCCGCAGGGAATGACAAACCTCCGAGTGTATTTCTGCCTCTAAAAATGCAAAACGTCTAATATTGTTAACATTTATTGGGGTCGAGTTTGCCAGTATGACACAAATTTGGGTAGCGAAATTTAAAGGCACTTTTTCTTCTTGAATGAACCTAAATCTATTATTTTCTCGTTAGATGGCTGTAGTGATCGATATCTCGTAAGATATCGATCAAACAATTTAAAGTTTATGCTCGTTGTCAAGGTGACACTTCACAGTTTTTCTTTCAGAAAGGCGAAAATGGAAGCCAGCCGCTGAAATTGTGAATTGCGTTTATGGTGCCGATACTGTAACAACTAATTATGTGAAGTTTTGGTTTCATCGATTCCGTTCAGGCATTTTTGTCGAAAATTTCGATAAAACCACAGAAATAATCGAGGTTGACCGGTATATTAATAGTCGTAGCATCGCCCAGGAGCTAAAGATGACTATGAAATAGTTTAAAACCATTTACGCAAAAAGAATGGATATATTTTTATCCAATTTCTTATTAGTTTTCTGGGTAGCGCTTTAAACATTCCTATGCAATTTTGAAGTTTTTAACTGGGAATGAATAAAACGAGGAAATAAATAAACATAAGCGACTTTTCCTTTAGGAAGCAAATAAATAGGGTTTTTTAAGAAGAGGTGTTATTTTGATATTCAAAGAAAAATGCTATTTTTAATATAAATGATGGGATGTTTATTTCATTATAAAGAGGAAGATATGCCATTAATAGTGGAAAATAACATCAGGCAAATGGCCACCACGACCACGCTTACAGGACAATATCCTTTTCATGAAATTTTCCATAACCAAATTGCAAAGTGGCTGCCCTATGTTCTCGATAGCCTCACGAATTCCATCTTTCAGGTCTTGATTCGACCCTGAGCTGTTGGCGTAGACCTTCTCTTTCACGTGGCCCCAAAGAAAAAAGTCACAAGGTGTTAAATCACAAGATCTCGGTGGCCAATTGTGATCGCCTCTTCGAGAGATAACATGGTCCGGAAACTTTTCCCGTAAAAGATCAATGGTTTCGTTGCTTGTGTGGCACGTAGCGCCTTCTTGTTGAAAATAAACGTTGTCCAGATCAATATCACCCGATTTCGGCCATAAGAACTCGTTAATCATCTCGTGATAGCGCAATCCATTCCCCTGTAACACCTGTTTTTGGAAAACCCTTTAATTGCAAAGCAATCTCGAAAATAATTAACAAAGCTCGTACGACCTGAAAATGATTTTAACACTATCACCACCTACAGACTTAAACATCAATGATTCACTCAGTTAAATTTCATTGTAAGCGGATGACTAATAAACAGACAGTCAAATATGGTATTCACTATTTTAAAGAGTCTGTCAAAAGACTCGGTGTTGTCTTAAAATAAAACATTTGAAAAATTTAGATTCTTTTAGGTATCACTTTTTTTTTAAATTTAAAATAAGGCTCTTAGCAATAATATGTGAGAAATTACATAATTTTAATGCCCACCTCTACAGGTAAAATCCGTCAAACAGTCAGTTCAGTCATTGAATGCCTAAAGGTGATGCTGAAGGTTGTTCAGCAACACTTTGCGCTACAGCAGCAATACTGTCAACATAACGTCCAGTTTTTGGTCTGCCGGTCCTTTTTCTATATTCGACAGTACCAGTTTCTTGAAATTTTTTCTTCAACATTTGAATTGTTAACTCGCTCGGATTCCCATAAAAAAAAAAATCACAAATTTTGCGATGTTTTGTTCTTAAATATCGACCATTTTCATAATAAGTTTCAATAATTTAAACGGGTTGTTTTACTGTGTAAGTATCTACGGTTAAAATTGTATTTGCCTCTATGAATTATACACTACTGACATCTATGCGTCACTTTTTAAATACCCTTAAGGTTATTAAACCTTCAAGAGTAACAGTTTTACATTTTTTTTTATTCTATTCTATTTTAACAATGGTTTCAAAATCTGTGTTCATATTCATAATTAAAAGTGTGACATAACCAAAAATGACACCTCAAATCAAAATCATCGAAAAATATACGTCTCGCTACAATTTTTTAGTTGGTAATTCGCGCTTTTACTTCATTTTCTAATGCATTTTACCCCAATCTTATTTAATCCTTTCGCAAAAGTATACCTCCTCATGTATATACATACATAAAAGTGCATTGGTTACCAAACTACTCTCACATTTTCGCTGTTTAGCCGCAATAGCTTCGCTAACACGACATTATTACATTTTATGAAATTAAAAACCGCTATAAAGTGCAAATACTCTTATACTCTCCTCCCGCGCACTCCTCTGCATTAAAAAATCAACTTTTCAAAACACAACCATGACGCAGGATATACATAAATGCAAGTAGACTTAACCCTGCATAACCAATGAAATTTTCTATACGTTAAGTTAAGTCAAAACGACTAACAGAGGGTAGGCAGGGTTAATCAACCCTTATATTTTTGCAGTCATGCATCTGAATATATTGTAGTATATACATGCCCTATCAAAATCCCACAAAAAAACAACGTAAAATCGTTCTCGCTCCGCGAATATGCAACAGCTGCATTCTACATGTATGTACTTGTATATAACTGGAGTCAGCATCGTACATTATGATCATCCTTCCCTCCAACAACATTTTTATGCCAGCATTTATAAGTTCTCCATTTTTCTTTCTCTTGCATTGTATTCATCCCCTTTCCTAGGAACATTTTTTGCAATTGAATTCTCGTTCGCCCATTTTTCTTTTTTGCGCAATACTGTACGAATCTGGCTGTAAAAATTGCATGTAACGTAGCGTCGTGTCCGAAGGCGTAATCGCGCAGAGCTGGAGCCCAAAACTGGAGCACGAAATTCAATAGAAAATATACAGCACTTTAAATGGCAGATGGAGTTCCGCCAAAAATTCAACATTTTCGCCAAAATTTTAAAGAAGTAACGAAAACCTATTAATGAAATTCGCATTTACTTGACTTATTGAATGTTGCTACAATTTATTTTCAGTTTTGGTTAAACAAACGAAGAATATGGAGCTCAATCGGTGTCAAAGGGTAAGAAACTCATGCTCTCGAAAGTTTTCATAGCCAAAACCCAGACCAGAATAATGAAATTAGAATAAATTCCAAACTCCACTTTCTCTTCGATATATTTGTGACAAACGTCAGCCGTATTGACCAGTGTAATTTTGGATTACCCCGCAGTTCAAATAAGCGTTTTGGGTTATTGCGACATGCATCAAAATCGAATTTGAAAACTCTAACTTTTTCAATAAACTTCTGATTTCTACCATGATTGGATGATTAAATGAAAATGCGGTTTGCACTTCGACATCATGGCCTTTTTTGCCCACTGCCAATCAGAGTATCTCATTCGAACTCAGCTCTCTTTATAAACCTATAAAAAAATAAAATGGAGCTGGCCCGGCCTGCGAGTATGTGCCTTTTTTCCGACCGCACCCAGCCGAGATATCTCATCCTTCTTTGCGCTATAGCATCACATTCGGCAAGCCGGTGTATTAGAGTTCCCGGGGTTGATTGCAGAAACGGCAGCAGTCAATGAACCTCACCTCACTTCCTTCTGCTCAAATATGAACGAGACGGTATCAATGAAACGGTCCGCGGATGACATATGGCAAAAATAAATTTTTTGTTTTTTGGTAGGACTGTTATAAGCTTACATGGCAAATTTCAGCGTGATATGTCACATGTTTGTATTCTGTGCTACTGTAAACAAGTCAAGCTCGAGTGTGTTCTTCGAATTTAACGATGGAAATTCAAGTTGAACATAGAATTTATTTGAAATTTTGTTATTCCAACAAAATTTCGGCTTCAGACGCCTTAAAAATGTTGCAGACAACCTATGGGGACTCTGCTCTATCGCGTGCACGTGTTTTCCAGTGGTACAAATCGTTCAAAGAGGGCCGTACATCGGTTGAAAACTTGCCTCATGAACGTCGTCCAGCAACATCAGTAAATGACGAAAACATCGGAAAAGTAAAGGAAATTGTGCTTGAAAATCGCACAAATCGCACAAATTTTGCTTTCACCGAGATTCGAACCAACGACCTCTCTGTGAATTCCGAATGGTAATCACGCACCAACCCATTCGGCTACGGCGGCCGCAGATACCATTAGCCTCGCGAAAAATAATTTCTTTCAGTGCTGAGAAGGTCTCTGAGTTTGTTTCATAGACTTTACTTTTGAGGTAGCCCCACACAAAAAAGTCCATAGTGGTAAGATCGGGAGATCGGTAAGGGAAGAAATGACGCAGTATCGCCGTGGTCTCTCTGGTCGTATGCGGCGTGACGCCATCTTGCTGTGTGTGTACTGAGCGACGAAACTCACCAAATCCCCCAGTATGAAATGGCTGTTCATGTTTTAACCTATGCGTCGCAGAAATTTGTATGCAAATTGTAATCGTTAGGCTCAAGCGCTTGCACGATTTGGATTTTGAACGGGTGAAGTCGAAGATCCGTTTTGGAAGCCCTCTCTTCCACACGGGCTGAAGCAGATTATTGTAGCGACGAGTTCAGATGTTGTTTTATGAGAAGCTTTTTCATGGCAGAAATATGCTCGGAGGTTTATCATTGCCTACCGAGGCGTGACTGCTGTTAAAAAAGACTTTTTCTATCATTGTGCTGTTTCATGCACGAAGATTCGAACCTGCGCGCCTCCGAATGGTAGTCACGCACTAACACATTCTGCTACGGCGGCCACTAAAAACGGAATTTTGTTATTTTCCAGACAATGTGATACATAGTATTTATTAAGACACTGAGATATGCGCTCTTAATGGATTGAAATTGGGTTCAATAGAAGCCTGTAAAATGAAAAAGAAGACCCAAAACACTATTTGATTTGAGGACTTGAAAATAAATAGCCAGTCAATGGCTCAATCAACACAGCATTTGTCACATTACAGAATAATCCATATACCGTTTTTTTTTTTAATTTTAAAAACCTGAACATAATTAATATTTGCTTGGTATATTGGAAGGAGCAAATGTTCCGATTAAAGCTGCCTCGGCTGGCTTCGCAGTAGCACCAGTTGTTAATCCAGTTTTCAAAGGTTTCTGCCTCGAATTGCTTGCTCGATATGCGCCTGATACGTTAATGGATTGTTTGAATAGCATCTTTTCTTCAGGATACCACACCACCCAGCATCAAATCGCAGCTCCGAGGTCACCAATTCACATTGCCGAGATGGAGAAATGTTTTAAATTACAAAATATTAAAAAATTATTATAATTAGAAATTTAAATTTATAAAACAATACCACCTTTTAAACTTCGAAGATATTGACAGCCAATCAACCTATACGACTTTTTCTGACAGTTTTAAACGCACGACTTATAATATCCTGCTTATGGCCAGCCATTATTTCCGTTAGCCTACCTCACCAACCAAACAAGCGTGGTAGTCAAACAGCTTTTCTCTTCTTCTTACTTTTTTTCTTATTCTTATTTTTATTCATTCTCCATTCGTATTTCTTTGTAATTTCGATTGACGCAAATTGAATTCAATAAGATTCGCTCGCATTTGGTTACACGTAATTGTAGTTAGCTTAGGCGATACCCTAAGCTTAAGCCACATTACATACTTAGTACAGTTGCGTGTATAATTATTCGCCCATATAAATTCTAGTTATAACTTATGCTTATCCAATTGCATCCACTCGAAGTCCCACTCTCCATCATGCAAACCAGTGATTTTGCCACTAATTATGCATTCCAAATGAGTGCCACGTAGAATTGTGTGCTGGCTATATAATCACGAAGCAGTTTACACATACACGAGTGTGCACGCCCGCTTCCTTTTCAACTACTTACGTATGTGTATCCTAAACTGAAATGCCGCACTTAAGCGTTGTCAGTTAGTCAGCCGATAAATATTTTTGCTGCGGGTGGATGACAGCTGCAGTCGCCCGCCAAATGTCAGCGTCAGATCATTTTGAAATGTGGGAATTTGTGCGTGTACGTTCTTTGTTAAGCGAATGGCTTTTAGATGACGGAATCGAACAAACTCATTACGTATGCAGGACACATCTTCCACAATTCGCACACATGCACATATTTGCTCTTATATATATATTTAGCTACGTACGTACACATTGGTTATGATGGTTCGTTAAAAGCTACTGAAACGATCAGAGCCAATTCAATCCGGTTGTGCTGTGTGGTTATTAGATTTAGATAATGAATGCCACGATTTGTATACGAAAAGATTCTAATGCGAAAATGTAAAAAGGAAATCGGAAAAGTGGTGAACGTCTTTCGAAAGAAGGGCGAGGCTATTGACCATTTTAATTTACATGACACGAGCTGGCAAAAGTTTGTACGCTGGTTGCCTTTTATATTTTACCCTTTTACAACACTAGGTGTAATTGGCTGTTAATTGATATTTTCATCGAAAATTTTGTTAGTTTTTAGCATAAGCTTACATATATTTCTTGCACTTGCCAGCTTTATTTGTTCTCTTTTCAGTGGGTTGAATAATTCACCTCGCCTAACAGATGGTTTAACTCGTAACTCGTAAAAATTGCGTTCGTTTATTGCGATTTTCGAGGTAAATTATGGAGACAGGAGTGCATTGATCAACTTACTTCGACCTTTGGCCTTGAAGCACCACGCTCAGCCACTGTGAAACGCTAGTACATCGAGCTTCATCGCGGCGGTCGATCCTTGCAGACTGAATTTCGTGAAGCCCGCAAAAACATCTGTTGTGCTAGAAACAATCGATGTTGTGCGTCAATTGATAATACAAGATCGTCATGCGACATATTATGAGATAGAAGTAACGTTGGGCATTAGTGGGGCCAGCGTACATCCAATATTGCATAAAACAATTGGTCGGCTTAGCTACTTCGGCTCATCTTTGTTGAATGATACTGATGACCTTAGAGATATAGGTGTCAGCCAGATCAATAGCACCTAAAACAAAGTGCTTTAATGAGGAGTAGCAGGTACTGCTACTGTGGTAACCCAATGGATCGACAACGTTCTAAGTGAGTTGACTTAGAGGCCGACTGCTGCTTTTACCTACCTACCTTGGTCGTGAAGCAGATTTGTTCTAATTGGATACATCAAAATTTGATAAATGCCAGAAAAAGAACTCATGTCGATTGCTCTAAAGAAATATCGAAGCAACTCAGCCGCGGCAGTTCAAATCGGAACGTCTATGACCTCGTAACAGATGATGTACCTTGGATTTATAGTATGCATATGAGCCGGCAATAATAAAAAATAAGCAGCAATCGGCGTTGTTCCAAGACAAGTACATTACAACAAAAGTTGTTCGTTGTCAGATGGTATCTAGTTTTTGGGAAAATCTGGTCACGTCGCAGCTGCACCAATAGATAAACTTAAGGCAGTCAATCCTGAGTGGTACACAACCATTAGTTTGCCAGAAATTTTTGGAGCATTAAAAACAACTAACCATCGAAGACGAATCAATCTTGACTAAGGCAATGCGAGCTTTCAGGTATCGGTTCACACAAGAGAGTTATCAAGCTCTCAAAAAATCGAATTAATGCGCCTGCTGCCCTACAGCTCTGATTTGGCAAGTAATGCTTTCTTTTTGTTTTCGAACATCAGAACTAAAATGTGAAGTCAATGTTTTTCCATTATTCAAGAAGCTGTAGAAGCCTTTAAACAGCTCGATTTCGAGATATCCACTTCTCAGTGGCAAAAGTGCTTTGCAAATTGGTGGAGGCGAATGTAGAAGTGTATTAACTTCCGGGAAGAACATTTTGAAAAACATGCATTCCATTTGCATTATTTTTGTCGGAACAACTAGCAAATGCAGCACTCAACATTAATTGAGTCCATTGTACTACACTTGGATTTCCTTTTAATTTTCTTTAAATCTACCCGATCTCCGAAGAAATCTGAGTAGATTTTGTGGTGCCAAGGAGCCAAGATAGTCACTTCTTAACACATCAGTGCCAAAGACCTCTAACCTGATTCGAGCGAAGGCGGGGCAGACGCACAGGAAGTGGTCCGCCGTGTCATCCTCCTCTTCACAAGCTGGACAGTGTACACTGTCTGAGATGCCCAACCTTTCCATGTGCTTTGCCCACAGAAAGTGACCCGTCATCAGTCCAACCAGCCGCCTGCACTCCCCTCTGCTTAAGGGTTACGACAGAAGGGTTTACGACAGTCGATCGGACATGACAGGTAACATCAGTTTAGTCCATCTGCAGCCTCTCTCAGCCTGCCAAGCTCGCTTGTGGGTTGTAGTTACCCATTTGCTAACCGTGGCTGTGATGGCCGCAGAAGGGAGTGGCAAAACGGGCTCTGGGCGAAAGAAGTTGGTCTCAGAGCATATCTTAGCTAAGGAGTCAGAGATCTCGTTACCCGCGATACCCACGTGTCCCGGGACCCATGTTAGCATCAGGCTATTATGTCTACCGACATAGTTCAGCCTGGATTTACAGGACTTGACTACCTCTGATGTGGTTGGAGGGCTGTCTAAGGCCATAAGCGCTGCTTGGCAGTCGCTGCATACATATATAGATCGGCCTCTCCATCGGTTTCCCACTAAAAAGTTCATCGCTTCTTGAACTGCATACACCTCTGCTTGAAACACAGATGCATGCATTCCAAGAGCAAAGTGCAGTTTTGTCCTGCTGGTCATATTTAAACACTTTTAACTACATTATAAATGAACATCGCTAAATACAATCAGAGACACTTTTTTTGCAGCAGTTAGAAAACATTTTTTCAATTTCAATTTAGATGTGGTAGTTAATAGGAGTCAAACAGTCAACAAAAAAAAACAATTTACAATACTAATTTTCTACAAAAGATCAAATTTTAATGTTAATCAAGAAACTACTTAAGAAAGGGATACATTAATAAGAGAACTAGGGGATTTTTTTCTTTCACTTCGAAAATCCTGTTTGGCGTCAAGGTGACCACTCTGAAACAGGAACTCGCAACCCTTCTACCATTAGGGATTGTATAGCTGTTCTACCATCTGGAATTATACTCCAGCGTTCACTTGTTGAGAAAGATTTGACGGATTTAAGGCGGGTGATTATACTGGCTACATACAATAAACCTCAAACTGGCACTCCTGCAATAGGGCATTAAGCAGATACTCCATAAAGTTAGCCGGAAGTTCAGATAAAATTTTGGTGTCCTATTATAACAGCTGAAACCAGCAATAAGTTGAAAATTTCGGTTAACGGAAATATACTCAGAATATTTCAAATTATAACAGTGGTGAATAAATCCGTCATGAGCATTGAAGTAAAAGTTCTTTCGCCGAAAAAATATCATATTTTCCATTTAGCTGAAATCTGCAGCTCGGATAATATTTTCCAACATCAAATGAAATAAGGGTTAGATCTAACAGATCCTTCTCTAATCTAAAGGAGTTAGTTTTAGTGTTCTGAGGATACCAAATATTCATATAATAGCAGCCAACTTCCTTCTATGCAATAGAAAAGAGCCTGCAGATCTACCAAAAGACACTGTGTGTCGGTATCTTTTTCCCGCGGATCTTTCCCAAGATTAAGTAAGTACGCCTACAGGTCTAAAAATGCAATGATCATGTTTAAAGGTTCATCTAATGTGTGTAAAATTAAGAAAACTAGTTTTACTTGGTTGTTCCACAAACGGGGGGATCTACAAATTCATGCCGCTCCCGAACGGCAGATGGTTTTTCATGAGCAGTTTCTCCATAGCAGAAATACACTCGGAGGTTTATCATTGCCCGCCGAAGGGCGACCGCTATTAGAAAAAATTATCGATTTTTCTTTTTTATTTCCTTTAATTTCTATTTATTTTGTTTCACATAATTTAATTTTCATTTATTTTACTATTGTTTTATTTCATTTATTCTCATTTATTACTTGTTGCATACAACTTCTCCAACTCAAAAATTTAATATCACCACTTCAAAGTTAGCATTGAAGTCAATTACATAGGCCTTCATGAGCTTCGTTCGTAAACCAATACAAAAAATATTTCACACAAGGCGAGTTCAAAGGTTTCATGTTTAATTTGAAGGTGGAAGTAATTTGCGGCTAACAAACACATGCAGATATAAATGCAATCACACACTTAAGTGGAAACAGGCACGAACCCAACTAAATATTGCGGCTGAATGAACAAACACGAATACCATCACAGATTTTGGAAGGGTAGCATATGAAAATCAAATTCAAATTCAAAACCGTGTTGGAGGCGATTCAGGAAAGATGAGTGTGAAACGATGCAAGGGGAGCAGGGGAGCCCGGAAGCAGATAAAAAACCATTGAATGAATTTGCAACTGTTGGTAGTGGGAGGTAAAAAATATGGTACAGTCCAGTGCATAAGTGGATGCAAACAGGTAGACGGTACTGTATTTAGGCGGCAAATATGCAGATGAAGAGAGAGAGAGAGAGAAAAGTTTAGAGCGAGGCCAGCATTTGGGGTGAGTGGTGAGCACTTGTAAAATGTCAATTGCTCTGTGAGTGTTCCGGCTATTGCAACAAAAGCAATACTCCTAATAAAAGGAGTAAAAAATATTTAGAGGAAGTCAAACTATACCAACTAAACGATTAATGCAGTCAACTCTTACGAACCATTTTTTTTGTTCTAGTGAAATAATTGTACAGTCAGACAGATAGCCACATGAATTCGGAAAAACTCATGCAAGCGTTGACAATTTTGCATGCCGCAAATGCAACCACAGTTGAAAAAGGAGGCGCAGCAGAAACAATCAGAACGTCTAACGACAGGCGGCATGAAAAACAAACTTCCCAAGTGTGTATATGTAGTAGCGACCATTTATGTAATAGGTGTAAGTATGTATGCATAGTATGTTGGTTGGACAGGGTTTCCTGAACTTTAAGCTGTTGCTATCCTCTGACATTTCTGGCCTTGCCGCTTCTAGTATTAGTAGTTGTTATGCAATTTGGTCGTAAAACAAACGAAACATTGTGGCTGATGACGAGTGCTTGCTGTTGATTCTGCACTCACACACACGCACGTGTACATATGCACATACAGGTACATATAGCAACAAGAAGTGCACGTTGTTTGATTTTCGTACGCAGAGTTCTAACATCAAATTGCAATTGTGAATTTCCAACACTTTTATGTGAGCACCAACCACCACCTTTGGATGATGAACTCACCCAATCCTCCCACTACCAAGTTTGACATTTCAGTCTTCCTCTTATAAGGGCATCAGGAATAAGTAAAACAGCTGAGGCAGCTTCAAGTGCTCAGATTGTGAAAGAAGCTTAAAAATTCATTGACCGTTTCCTTCCTTATCCAGCAACCTTTCAGAGCACTCAGTTATCCTAACCACCAGCCAAAGTACATTTGTAGCCTAAAATGTTTGCTTGCACACAGTCTGCAAACTGGAACTTGAAGTAAAATTGCATTAATTCGGTATACGTAGTATACGAGTACTTCCCTAGGAATACAGGTAGATGTGATGTGTTGGACAGTGGATTTTTCCATTAGATGCTTAAACGAAATATAGATGGATGAGAGAGGATTTTTAAGGATTGTAGCAACAGTTTGTTGATAGAAGGTAACCATAAAAACTCGTTAGATGATTAGATAAGAGGAAATAAACATTCAAATATAGGACACATGCGCTCAGGTGTAGGTGTTGCACGTGTAAAAAAGCATTGCATTGAAATGAATTCATCAATCATTTCCATTTCGATTTTATTCCAGCTGATCACGAAAGCAGCGAATTGTATTTGTTTGCATTGATGACCTCAAATCGAGGATCGTAGAGGTGAACTTTCACGTGTAAAAGGAATTCCTTGGCACAAAAGGTTGCTTGCTTTTCATAGGGTAGTGGGACAGAGCAAGAATGATTTTGCCCATCAGAGAGAGAGGGAGCGCGCCCTCACACTGGTGTAGTTGTGCAGTGCTGGCAACCCTTTGCTGTACGCATTAAATTTATTGCTTTTTATATACAAAATGCGAAAAGTTCTTAGTTCGGTGTTTGTTTCTTTTTTCATTTAAAACTACGAAAATTGTAATTTAAAAAATTAATATTTTTAAATTTTACAATTAAACAAGGCCACTCTTGCATTTAAAGCTTAGGTTGAGAAGATTTCAGTGCTCCTAAAAATTTGTTGACTCCGAGAGGGATTTCACTGCTCAAAGGAGAAGAGAAAGAATAAATTCAGAGGGGAAGAATAACCTTGAAAAAATTGTAAATGAAACGACAAAATGTCACACACAAATAACACACGAACAATCACCAACAATAATCGCAATCACCGACAATGTGACCAGGGTGGTGTCCTTTCAGCCTTGCTTTTTAACTTCTACATCTCGAAACTCCCCCCGCCACCAGAGGGAGTCTCCCTGGTCTCCTACGCCGACGACTGCACGATAATGGCGTCGAGCAATGGCATTTATGGCCTATGCTCCAAGGTAAACGACTACCTCGCCTGCTTTTCTCGCTTCTTCACTGCGAGGAACTTACAACTTTCCCCCACTAAATCCATGGCGACCCTCTTCACCACCTGGACAAAGGAGGTCACGCTACAACTTAAGGTGAAAGTCGATGATACACCAATTCCGACTGTAAGCAACCTCAGAATATTCTGAGTTACCTTTGACAGCTTGCTCTGCTTCTCAGCGCACACAACCGCTATTGCCACTAAAGTACAGAATCCCAACAAGGTCCTCAAGTCGCTTGCCGGCGGCACTTGGCGCAAAGACAAAGAAATGTTGCTGTCGACTTTCAAGGCAATAGGCCGATCAGTTCTAAATTATACTGCGCCTGTCTGGTCGCCATGAACCAGTGATTCGCAATGGATGAAGCTACATACCTGCCAAAACACTGCCATAAGGACCGCGACGGGATGTCTCATGATGTCCCCAATACAACACCTCCCCAATATGCTGCATGTGAAGGAGCATAACAAACTGCTCAGCAAGCGGCTCCTGCTAGGGTGTTACCGCAGGCCTCACCCATGCAGACATCTGCTTGAGCCTGAGCCACCTCCCAGGCATGTCAGGAGGCACTTCTTCAATTACGCCGATGAGATCCAGGAAAAAACAGACCGACAGCTACTGGATCGGACAGTGTACAGAGAGACAATCAATGACATTCATCGGGAGACTTTTATCGCCTTCTTAAGCTCCCGACTCCCGAATGCCGTCATCGGAGTCCAACCTCCACCCACTGTCGAAACTGCTAGTTTCCTGTGCCTACCGTTAGAAGAGCTAGATGAAGACGACCGGTAATTAGACTACACCAACAGGGCAAAGTTACTGCTACAACAAAAACAACAACAACAATGTGACCAGATGATAAAAAAATAAAACTAAATAGAACTGAGTGAACTAATTAAAAAAAATTATATTATATACCTAATAATATATTTTATATAATCACAATTAAAAGAGGCTAGAAAATTGTCAGGAAGGCTAGAAAATTGTCAGAAGAAACTAAAACTCCGAGGCTAGAGACAAAAAAAAGCTAAATTAAGATACGAAAATGGTAATCTGGTCACACCGATCACCAATTGCACCAGTGCGACGACACGAAAATCAGCTGATATTGTCAAATTCGCCGAGAGCAAAGTAACAGTAACACGAAAACCGCCACCTTATTATTCTCTCCACGGTGAGGGTATAGTATCATACATGCAGATATAAATATATTATAGAGGTGAAGAAAAGTTCGAGATATCAGATGTAAGGAAAATGGGCGTTAAGTTACACTTTTTTCCCCAAAGACAATGTAATTTTATTCGAGAACTGAATCACGGGGAATTTTGTGTTCCAACAACAAGTAATGTTAAATGCACATATTTTTAGGATTTTCAACTCTCTTCTTGCATGCTTTATAGTATTTGAATTCAAAAACTACGCTGATAAATTGATGAGCACTATTTTGGGTAAAAGGGGCAATTAAAATTTTGAAGGTAGTGCGTAATTATTACTTAATAATGTTTTTCGCTCTACTGTAATATTTTACTAAAAGTTAAACGGTTTTATTGCGGTATTAAATGGTAAACTGTTTCGGTAATTATACTCTAAAGAAAACCGTCGAAACCGTTTACGAGCGGCATGAACGCTTCAGAAGAGATCGTGAGTCCATCGAGGATGACGAACGTAGTGCCAAGCCGTCGACATTGATTGAAACATCAATAAAATGAAAGAAAAGATGATCAATAATGGCAAAAAAGCCATCAGAGAGCAGCAGAGGCTGCACCTGAATTTCATGCAAAAAAGAGAAAGCGTTGATATAGCCGAGGACATGATTTCCAAGGCTGAATCCGGTCATTCATAAAACGCATCATGACTGAAGATGGCACGTGGGATTATGAGTACGACATGCAATCCAAACATCAGACGAGTGACTGCAGAGCTCCGCATGAACCAAGAAAAAAACCTTGTCGTTTTTAGTCAAACAAGAAAGTGATGCTGGCGGTTTTTATGGATTACAACGGCATTCAAGATGAGACATTTAATAAGGACTATTATTTGGGCGTTATAAGACGTTTACGTGAAGCAATTCGCCAAAAACGAAAAGATTTGTGGGAAACCATGATAACGCACCGTGGCGCATTGCCATCATTATCTAATTCGATAACAGCCATCGAATTCAACTGATATACCTCCCTGTTTTTTTCTGTTTGATCTGGTCAAAAAACCACTATGGCGAACGCGTTTTAATGGAAAATTTGAAGACGGCTCTGATGGCTATACCGAATATACGAGGTGTGTTCAAAAAGTATCGCGAATTATGTGCTTTTTCGAAAATTATTTATTTATTCAATAATATCTATTTTGTCCCTTTCAAAGTAATCCCCAATCTTCGAAGCACTTCAAAAAATCATTTTTTTTTTATCTTGTTCAGCTCCTCCTTCGATGCCGTTCAGTTTCGGGAACAAGAAAAAGTCACAGGGGGTCAGATCTGGGGAATGCGGTGCGTGAGCAGGGGCGATGTGTGAGCAGGGGCGTTATCGTGATGCAAGAGCCAATTTTTGTTCTTCCACAAATCCGAGCGTTTCTGGAATATTGCTGCACGCAAATTGCTCATAACTTGCAGGTAATATTCCTTATTGACCGTTTTACCCTAAGGCAAAAACTCATGATGCACAACGCTCCTTTAATCGCTGCAATCGAAGAAAACGGTAAGCAAAACTATTACATTCGACCGAACTTGGCGCGCTTTTTTCGGTCTTGGTTCGTGCGGCAGCTTCCATTGAGATGATTGAGCTTGGTTCCACGTCATAACCATAACCTCACGATTCGTCACCAGTTGTGACTCTCTGGAGCAAATTTGGGTCGTGTCGAACAGAGTCCAACATCTCATTAGGAATGTTCATGCGATGCTGCTTTTGGTCGAAATTGAGCAGTTTTGGTACGAATTTTGTGGCGACCCGTCGCATTCCAAATCATTGGAAAAAATCGAATGGCACGAGCCAATCGACATGCCTAGGTCCTCAGCAACTTATCTAACGGTGATTCGACGATTGGCCAATACCATTTCCTTCACTTCATCATTTTTTTCGTCTGTTGTTGAAGTGCTCGGGCATCCGGACCGCTTTTTGTCATTCACATCTTCTCGGCCTTCTGAGAACATTTTGTACCACCGATAAACGTTGCTTTGGCCCAAAATAGCTTCTCCGTATGACACAGTCAACATTCGGAATGCATTCGCGCACTTAATTTCGTTTTTCACACAAAATTTGATACAGGTTCTTTGATCCATCTTTTTGAGTAGGTAAAAATCAATTTGACGTGCAAGCAAAGCACAGCTGTCAACAATTAACGGAACATTCAAAATGGGCGAGCTCTTCGACATGAGTGAGAGACATGAGTACCAACATATCGCCACAAAAAAAAATCGAAATTCGAATATAAGTAACCTGCGAAAATTCAAAATTCGCTATACTTTTTGAACATACCTCGTAGAGTTCCAGAAAGGTTTCGAGGGCTTGATCGAACGCTGGCATAAGTACGTTTCAGTTGATGGGGAGTACTTTGAAGAATTAATTTTTGAAGAATTAACTTGTATTTTGAATTTACTGAATATATTCCGGGACCTTTTTAATCCAGGTGGTATAACAAATGGTTTCTTGGGCACTGCTTCTACCATTTGGTAAATAAATAGACAGATATCTTTTTTAATGATACGTCGCCTTTAGAAGCACAAACAGAGCCAATTTAATACCGACATTGCAATTGCCTTTTGTAGTCTCACTCAAATTTATAATTTCCAAACCCATTTGGAGCAAAGTACACCGCAATCGCTAGAAATGCAACACGACATACGACAGAACCGAATGCGTTGTTGATACGCTGGTATCCACCATGCCGCTATGCAATTGAATTCATCGCTAAATGTTTATTAAACTTTAAAATCTCATTTGAATTTCACACCTGCACAAATGACACGGCAATCGCCAAGGCACAGGCAAAGCCGCAGCTGCATCCAGTGTCACTAGCGTAGTCATTGCCATTGTCGGCGCCATCAGTGCAGATATGCGGGTGAGGCATGCTTTTAATTACACACACACACACACTCGTACACTCACCGATGCTTTTGCCACATTGGGCACAAAAAGCGCAATTCTATATAGCGCAGCTGATGAAATTTCGGGCGCGCCTTGCCGAGAGGTAAATTATTTGATTGATGATGCGTGCATGCATACAGGTTGTTTGTCATTCAATTGCTATAGAAAATGTTATACATACATACATTTACATAAATAACTACAAATACGAATATCCTGATCAAGAAACTTTGGCTCAGAAAATGGGGATGTCACTCCAAGGTTGTTCGGCATTTTACTGGTGAAAATTTGCATGTGATGATTTATTACGATCTTCGACGAGGACTATCGAGAAAGTAGTGCATAGATCAACTTACTTCGACTTCTGGTGCTAAGGAACACCACTTAGCCACTGTGAAACGCTAACCAACGTGGCCGTCGATCCTTGAAGGGGTGAATTTAGTGAAGGTCGTTCAAAAACGGTTATTGTGCCAGAAACAGTCAATGCTGTACGTCAATTGATAACGCAGGCTCATCACTGGACATATTGCGAGTTGTGAAGCATCCTTAGGCACTACGTTCAATATTGCATAAACATGTGATCGCCAAAAATATTTGTTCTCATTGGATACCTTATAATTTAACATTAGCCCAAAAAAGGACTCGTGTTGATTGGTGTAACAAAAAGTTGCAGAAATTCGGTTCAAAGCACGCCAATGACATTGTAACAGGTTTTGAATTTTGGCTGCATACTTGGTTATGAGTCGGAAATAAAGCATTAATCACCAGTATTGGTGTTCCAAGACGAGCTTAATCCAGGAAAAGTTTTTTTTTTTCGGAAAAAGCACTTTAAGCAAATGGTCGTCTTACTTTTCGCGTAGTTAGGAAAAGCTGGTTATATCGCTACTAGAGAACTTTGAAACAGTCAATTCTGAGGTTGGACCATTTGCTTGTCAGAAGTCCCTTTTTTCAATTTCAAACGTTTATTAACAAAAATTGGTTACAAATTTAATCTTCAAAACAATAGCCATCGCTAGCGACACATTTTTCCCATCTCCCAAGCAAATTTGTGGATGCCACGCCAAAAAAATTGACCGTCTTTGGCCGCAAACCAATCATCGAGTCATTTTTTGGTTTCTTCGCGAGAATTGAAGCGCTGCTCGGAAAGTGCGTGGCCCATCGATACAAGCAAATGGTAATCGGAAGGCGCCAAATCTGGTGAGTAAGCCGCATGTACCAGCGGTTCCGAATCGTACGTCTCCGCCTATTCCCGGGTCGCTCTTGTTCGATGTGGCGGTGCATTGTCATCAAGAAAATCATCAAGAAAAATTACTTTGTGACGCCGATCGGCATATTCTGGTCGTTTTTGGTGTATAGCGCTATTCAAATCGGCCAATTGTCGTTGGTACCATGCACCATCAAGTGTTTCACCTGGTTTTATTAGCTCGTCCCAAATCATACCACGCTGATCCCAGAAAAAACACAGCATTGCCTTGCAGCCGAAGCGATTTGGTTTGGCCGTTGTTTTTGGCTTATGGCCGAACGGACCATACGATCGTCTCCGATTGGGATTGGAGAAATACACCCAGTTTTCATCACCCGTAACGATTCGATGCGAAAAATACTTCCTTTTGAACCGGGAGAGCAGCATTTCACAAGTGGTTTTTCGGTTCTCTTGCTGCCTTTCAGTCAGTTCTTCCGACCTTTAAAATCATGCCCATGTCTTTCAAACGTTTCGAAACGGTTTTTGGGCCACTCCCAATTGCTCTGCCAACATTTCTTGCTTTTGACCATCATCTTCATCCAACAATGCTTGCAATTCGGCGCCCTAAAACTTTTTCGGTGGCCGGCCACGGTCCTCGACCTCTACGCTAAAATCACCACTTCGGAATTTTTCAAACCACCTGAAGCACTGTGCTCTACTTAGAGCATGTCCGCCATAAGCTTCTATAAGCGTTTGATGAGCTTGAGAAGCGTTTTTCCTCAATTGAAGGCACGAAATTCGACATTTTTAAGAGTGACCAAAATGAATTGTTGTATGAAACGTATCAAACAATGAACTGAATATTGTTGACAGATGACAGACGAAAAAAACAAGACATTTGGGAAGGTTTAGAAATACTCCTAGCGACATCTATGGACTAATAGCTGAATGTCTCATTTCATAGGTATCTACTTACCGCGTACAGACCTTTTAGTGTTGGTAATGGATTTTCCTAACCGATGAGGCGTCCCTTGGAGTGTTTGAGAGAAAGATTCTACGGAATAATTTTGGACCTTTGCGTGTTAGTGACGGCAAGGATCGCCGGCTACGAAACAATGAGCTTTACGACGGCATAGGGATAGTGCAGCGAATAAAGATATAGTGGCTTCGCTCGCTGGGTCATGCCGACCGAATTGATACAAACGCTCCAGCTCTGAATGTATTCGATGCGGTACCAGTTGGTGGTAGCAGAGGAAAAGGAAGGCTTCCTCTGCGTTGGAAATAGCAGGTGGAGAAGGACTTGGCTTCACTTGGTGTTTCCAACTGGTGCCGGTTAGCACGAGAAAGAAACGACTGGCGTGCTTTGTTAAACTCGACTTAAATGGTTTTAGTCGGTTATAGCACCAATCAAGAAGAAACATAATTGGATTTTTTACCCTTCTTCATATTAACTGCCAACTTGCAGGCAAGTGTTTTATTTAAAGGTAGAACTCAAAGGGCTTATTACAATTATATTTAAAATAGTCTAAAAAATGGTGCATATCTTATTGCTTTGGACCTAGCGAAGAACTATGTATATATCCAAAAATCAGACTGCCGCTCAATTCAGCCATTGGACAAATGAGCAGGCAAAAGTTGACGCTTACATGATATATGCTCAAGACAATCAGTTAAAGTTCTTAGTTTTGCGAATTGCATGTGAAATTTTACAACATCTCTTGATCTATGGTTACACTTAACCTATTTGCGGCAAAAAAACAATAACTCGCATACGAATCAAGGCAATGGCTAAACTGATTTGTGCACATAGGCGAAAGAGTAGGCGCTGCATTCGAAAAAGAAGGCTTTACGCTAAACAGCTGACGCCCGTTTCTTCCTCAATTGTTGCGTCAGTATTTTTACTGTGATTTTCCAAATTTTCGTACCAGCCAATCGATGGAAAATGGCGCAAAAAGGTAATGTTTAGCAGGGGAGGGATCCTAAGGTATTATAAGCAAATTTCATGGTATATTAGAATGCATGTGAATATGCACATATCCAAATGTATATGTATGCGTAGTATACTTCTGTGCATATATGCAAATTTATTCATGGCTGTGTGCACTCATAACGAGGTGCTGTTGCACTAAAATACTCTTTCCATGCGAATAAACGAGGATGATAACTAATCAGGCGTCGAATAAATAAATAAACACACACATACACGCATGAGGAAAATATTGTGAATTGTAAAGTGTGAGCACCTCCGCTCAGCATAGGATTAGTTTACCATGTGTGCAGTGAGGCGCACGGGATTCTGCTAGCAAAAGCAGTGAGAGTACATGTTGCTTGTAACTATCGGGTATTGATTTGCATTGCGGCTTGGAGTGAGGCAACAGCAATAGCAGCAGCCAGAGGCTGTTAGTCAGCAAACCGCAAATGCATGTAGCTCAACGAGCCAGAGATCCGATGCCAGCCTGTAAACTCAACTAGCAAATCTACATATTTATGCACCTACATACGTATGTATGTATGTATATTCCATTCAGTCGCCTAGGGGCTTGTCTTTAATGCTTACCAAAACCTCTAACAAACCACCTGTGCCTCAATCAACGTCCAACATGCAAATGTACTCTCATCCATACATAATCACATTCGCATGCGGTTGTGTGGGTGTGTGCCGGTATTAGAAGCACATTCATGTATATGCATGCATATGGGAGACTTTAAAAATTGTTGTTGTTGTTGTTGATATTAATATTACCCATATTCGAGTAATACAATATTATTGCACCAGTAATGGTATTTTGGTGAGTATTGCCAATGCTTGCCAGCGGGTAATTCGATGGTTGTTGTGCTGGTTATTATTGTCGTTTTTGGTTTTGTTGCAGAGCTGTGTTGTTTCTGTTGCTGTGTTTAATAGTTGTTGGTTAGTGCGAGATAAATTTTAATGGGTAATCCAAGCAAAAGCAGCCACAAAATACGATTTAATGGCGAAGGACAGTGACACTTGTGTTTGTGTATACACTGGACAAAAATACATATCGCTACAAGTGCGGAATGATGGATACATATACAGGGTGACTGGTGGCAAAATTAGGAACTAAAAGCTAAATTAAAAAGAATTAGTAATGATAAAAGAAGACAAGTGCGGATTTTATTTTTTAAAAGTTGTTTCCTCCAAATATTGACCGTTACTTCGGATACACTCTTGGCATCTGGCCTCCGTACTCTGTACTACCCGCTGAAAAAGTGATGTCGGGATGCCCTTAACCTCGCGACAAATATTTTATTGCTGAGATGGTCGCTAGGTTTGTTTCAGAAACTTTACTTTTGAAGTATCACCACCGAAAAAAGGGGCAATATGCGACTTGGGTGACCAAGATATGTCACCGAAACGGCTCATCAGTTTTTTAGGTTAGGATAGACTTGGTTGATCCTCTAAATCGCACATAGACCAGAATTTCAGCCATAGTGATACCAAGTATTAGTCTCAGTTTGTTAGATTATGGGTATCAGTTCGTTAGGTTATAATAAATTAACTTTTTCCTGCACACCTACTTCACCTGGTTAGTGGATTTAAAGACAAGAAGTCACCAGACCCAAATCTTGTTCCAAATCCTATCCTAAAGCTAGCTACCAACACGAGCCCTGAACGTTTTGTTGGAATATGCTACGTATTTATTTTAAATATTGTGTTTTTCCATCCATCTGGTAACTCCCACGACTAGTCCTCCTACCTAAGATAGCGAAGCCACCAGGAGACTTAACAGCATTTCGTCTAGTACCTATGTTGGACACGTCCAGAAAACTTTTGCATTTCAGTAAATAGATTAACAACAGAAATCGAGGTAGGTGGTAAACTTGCAGAGACACATTTTGGTTTTAGGAAGAGACGGTCTATAGTGGCTGCAGCCATGCTGATGAAGCAGATGGCAAAGGAAGCAATTAGCGGAGTTAGATAATAAGGGGGCACAAAAGAGTACTGCTCGATTGTTACTTCAGGCATGTTCTACTGCATTAATGTCATAAAACTTACTATTCTAAACTATTTTCTGATTTCTAAACATTTGTGGTCTTTATTTCAATTTTTAAACATGCCCCCTCTTAAAACACCCTTAATCTTTTAGAGTAGCACACTAAGGTAACCAAAATCATAGACTAATATGTAAATGTATATGTATACGTGCATATATAAGTATAGTAAGTGTATAGTCATAAGGTCGTGCAAGTGTTTTATTAGTATTTCCAATATGGATTTAGAGCAGATATTCGTCTATCAGTTTTGTGACCAACGGGTTCGTTCCTGCTGTGCAGTCGAATTGCATAAGAAATTGCAATAAAAATTTACGGATATGCATACTTCTGGTATCCCTGCAGTGAAAAACCCAACTATAGGTAGACACGCCGACCTCTGTAGAAGTTGTCTAGATGAGGACGAGGAAGAGACAACCTCGCAACTACTGCGCCACTGTCCTGCTCTATCCAGACGCAGGTTTACTATTCTGAGTCAACAATTTTTTAATGAGTTGGAAGATCTCAGTTCTACAGAAATCAGAGACATTCTAAAATTTGTAGAAAGCACACACTGGTTTTAGGAGAGATAGGGACAAGCTCCCCACGCGGCATCACAATGGGGTATGAGCCTGAGTGTGTCCCACAGGACGACCGCTTCAACCTAACCTAACCTATTGTTGAAAAGCTTCTCTATCCTCAACGTGTGACTGCTTATTGGAAAACCCTTTATGTTAAAGAGGCACGCAATGAGATTTAGATGAATATAAATGTTGTTATAGTCAATCAGCTGCTGCTGTAGTAGTCGATTGAGTTGATGCATGACTACCATCCCCAGTAAAGGCTGTAAGCGCGGTAGATACCTATGCAATGAGACTTTCAGCTATTAGTCCATAGATGTCGCTAGAATTTTTTTTTAAACCTTCCCAAATGTCTTTTTTTTTTGCCTGTCATCTGTCAACAATATTCAGTTCATTGTTTGTTACGTTTCATACAACAATGCATTTTTGTCACTATTAAAAATGTCGAATTTGGTGCCTTCAAACTACGATTTGCGGACATCGTTGATTTTCTGTTATCAATTGAAGAAAAACGCTTCTCAAGCTCATCAAATGCTTTAAGAAGCTTATGGTGGACATGCTCTAAGTAGAGCACGGTGCTTCAGGTGATTTGAAAAATTCCGAAGTGGTGATTTTAGCCTGGAGAAAGAGGACCGAAAAAGTTTCAGGACGCCGAATTGAAAGCATTGTTGGATAAAGATGATGGTCAAACGCAATAAATGATGGCAGAGCAGTTCGGAGTGACCCAAAAAACCATTTCCAAACGTTTGAAAGACATGGGCGTGATTTTAAAGGTCGGAAGATGGGTGCCGCATGAACTGACTGAAAGCCAACAAGAGAACCGAAAAACCACTTGTGAAATGCTGCTCTCCAGGTTCAAAAGAAGTCGTTTTGGCATCGAATCGTTACGGGTGATGGCAAATGGTTGTATTTCTCCAATCCCAATCGTAGACGATCGTATGGTCCGCCCGGCCACAAGCCAAAAACAAGGCCAAACCAAATCGCTTCGGCCGCAAGGCAATGCTGTGTGTTTTCTGGGATCAGCGTGGTATGATTTGGTACGAGCTAATAAAACCAGGTGAAACACTTGACGGTGCACGGTACCAACGACAATTGGCCGATTTGAACAGCGCTATACACCGAAAACGCCCAGAAAATGCCGATCGGCGTCACAAAGTAATTTTTCTTGATGACAATGCATCGAACCAGAGCGACCCGGGAATTAGTGAACCGCTGGTGCATGCGGCTTACTCACCAGACTTGACGCCTTCCGATTATCATTTGTTTGCATCGATGAGCCACGCACTTTCCGAGCAGCGCTTCAATTCTCACGAAGAAACCAAAAAATGGCTCGATGATTGGTTTGAGGCCAAAGACGGCCAATTTTTTTGGCGCGGCATCCACAAATTGCCTGAGAGATGGGAAAAATGTGTCGCTAGCGATGGCTATTATTTTGGAGATTAAATGTGTGACCATTTTTTGTATATCGGTATTGGGGCGTTCTGCACTTACAAATCTAACTGTCTTTATTGATTATTGTATCTCAGCATTCTCTTCTGCCAGGGTTTTCATTCTACATTTCTGTAATGGTTTAAATCCTATTTGACTCGAAGGCGGTGCGTTGTCACACTCTATGATGTTCAATCTGCACCTTTTTTCGCCCCCTCTAGCTTACCACAAGGTAGCATTCTAGGTGTATTGCTGTTTATTCGTTTATAAATCACATTGGAGTTTACTTTTCGTTAGCCAGCTTTCTATTATACGCCGACGATATGAAGATTTATTCAGTAATTAAGTATACCGCAGACGTGATGAAACTCCAATCCGAACTAGATGAATTATATCCTTGGAGCTTGAGATCACATCTATTTCGTGAAAAATTAAAAGGGCGTATATGTTTCTCTTTCAATATCGCGCAATTTATTAAAAACTCAGAACAGCTCCTCTGGAAGTAACTTCCAATCACTTCAGGAATTTAAGGCTTTATTTTTTAAATTAAATTTTTTTCAGTTATATTAATTTGGTCATCGCATCTAGAGTATGCTGCAATTTTACCAGTTACACATTGAAGGGATAGAATGCTTGCAGAAGGTGTTTTTTGCGCGCGTTTCTCTCCAACAGACAGCCGTTAAGAGCTGTTGATGCTACGGAGAATGTTGATGGGATCTCGGTTGGAACACTGCCCAAGACTGTCGAAGAAAGGAGCACTCAGTGAACTTAATCGTCGAGTAGCCAAGCGCAGACATTTACTGAGAAAGTGCTCAGCAGTGTCCTTCTCTGAAAGGTCCCCACAGCTTCTGCAATGGGGGTTAAATAGTAAACCTAGTCATTCCGCGTATGCGCCGACCGACCAGTACGAGTTTGGAAATTGAATAGCGAGGAGTCCCCACGACTTTTTGAGTCCTGCGTTTATTGTACTGGGGACAAAGCGTTTTCGAAATTGCACATGAAGAAATGCAGCTCCATCTATTCTGCGCTTTCCTGAGAAATAAGTTTTGTAATTCCCCTTTGACAATTATCAAAGTTTTCGCTACTGTTGCTTCGTTGACGTCTGAACAACAACTGATTGGGCGCGTGTGTGAATGGATGTGCAGTGATCGTGCAGAATTTGCCTGACAAATCACCCCCGTGACATAGCAGCCGAAGTTCACCTCACAATTTCGTTTTTCACCATAGTTGTTGATCACGCCTACCTAATCTATCATTCTTGGAATTCTGCTGCCGGATGTCCGGTGACGTGACAGCCGAGAGCTACTCGCTCAATTTCGTTGCTCACATAGCTGAAGGCCAAACCTGGTAGTCTATCATCCTTGACAAATTGGACTAGTGTAGGCTGAACTTTATTAACTAGTTTAACGATGATGCAGAGATTAGCAATTGAAACTTCGAAGGACATCACCACACAAAGAATACCATTTGCTTGCATTGAAAACAGACAGAAGAGGGACTACTTCAGCAGCCAACCGTTAGTAAGATGGTGAGATAGCGCAAAACCAGAACGTTTGACTGCATG
Organism: Anastrepha fraterculus; assembly: GCA_037575425.1. Lineage (NCBI taxonomy): Eukaryota > Metazoa > Arthropoda > Insecta > Diptera > Tephritidae > Anastrepha > Anastrepha fraterculus. The sequence goes on along the minus strand of JAYXIM010041585.1, from coordinate 122,096 downwards.
GATAATACATATACATATTATATATGTAGATGTATGTATATGTATGTATATGTGTATGTGCATATGTATGTATATGTAATATATTACGTGTGCAACATGTATAACTCTTGCTTGTGTGTTCGTTGGCGAGTGTTGCACGTATGCAAATTACAATTTTTGGACTGAGAAAATTCCTCAACAATTCAAAAATTTCATTTTGGCTAAGCTATCCACATATACATATGCATGAAAGTATATGTATATGTACTTACAACGAACCTGTATTATTGTGCAAATTAAGACTCTATACGATTTTCATCTCGCTCGTTTCAAATAACGATAACAAACAAGCAGGTTGTGTTTTCCATTTGCAGATATTTCCTAATTTGCAATTTAATTACCTTTTTTGTATGGCAAGAGCATACCAATACAATCGATATGCCATATGTATGCGCATTCCCTAATGTATGGATGCACGCTACACCTACATAACTGCGTATTATTGTGTAAATCAATATTCGAATGCAAAATTTGCCTGCAAGTATTCGGGCATTGCGATAAGTTGCAATATTTCTGGATATCCTTACAAGATACTGGAATAACTATTTGCATAGCTTAACATGTAGTTATGAAGCACAAAAACAATGCATACACACATACATACATATGTGGAAATATCTAAACTGGGTGAAAGATATAGTTTGTTGAAATAATGAGTTTCTTATTTCAAGTATTAATAATCTACCAGACGTAGATGCAGCGGGTTTTGGGTTAAGGAACTCATGAAATTGCCTGGTATTTTAAATCAGATGAAACAATAAAATTGAAATTCAATTCGGCTTTAAAGCTTGCACTTAGCTTCCACTAAGCACTAAAGTGGCACGAGGCACTAAAAGTGGCAATTCAAATTCATACCGACATTTTTGTAGATATCTACAGTACATGCCTAAAAGGCACATTTCAGTGGATGTTACAGAAACTGGTGCTGATTCGAAAAGGACCTAAACCTGCGGAAGATCCTACCGCTTCCTTTGCATGCTCGACACCGCAGGCAAAATTCTAGAACGGTTGATCGCTAATCGTCTTGAGGCTGCTATTGATGACGCAGGAGGTCTATCATCCTCGCAATTCGGATTCCGTAAGGCTCGCTCAACCACAAATGCTGCAGCTGCAGTTAAAACCAATACGCAGAAGGCAATCGAAGGAACTCGGTGGTTATACGGTAGCAAGGAATACTGCCTAATGGCAACGCTAGGCGTAAAGAATGCCTTCAATACCGCAAACTGGAACCAGATCGTGAAGGCGCTTGATTGCTTCCAGGTGCCAACGTATATACGCAGGATTATCGTCAGTTAATTCACTGACAGAACCCTTTGCTATAATACCGATGCGGTTGTTAGGGAATATAAAATAACTGGCGCAGTTCCACTAGGCTCAGTCCTAGGCCCCTTGCTTTGGAATATTATGCATGACGTAGTCCTACGTCTCAGTTTACCCCTAGGGTAAGAAATTACAGGGTTTGCTGACGATATCGCTGTTATGGTCGTACCTAAAGTAGTCCACCAAGCTAAAGCAACATGCAACCAGGCTGTCGGCATGGTAAAAGAATGGCTGCGCAAGAATGGTCTAACTCTTGCGGATCATAAGACGGAAGCAGTGCTCATTAGCAGAAGGAAGAGTCTGCAAATATAATGGTGGGCGAAAATACTATAGGATCGAAACCGTTCATTAAATACCTGGGCGTATTAATCGACCATAGGCTGAACTTCAGAGATCACCTATCATAAGCGAGCAGCAAAGCGACAGAGGCAGTAACAGCATTGACGCGCATAATGATGAACACTAGAGGTCCTAGGCAAACCGGCAGGAGACTACTTAATACCGTGGTCTCATCGATCTTGCTGTATGCATCTCCAGCATGGGCGGAAGCAACTAATTGCAGCTGACTGAGTGCCCTCGGAGTGTGTTGCGCGTTTCGAACGCAATCAGAAGACGCCATTATAGTTATTGCGGGACTAGTCCCAATCAATTTAATGGCAAAAGAGTACGCTGAAGTTTACAAAAACAAACCTACTTCAGAACGACAGACAATACGCAAGGAAGCAAGAGAGCGTAGCTTGCGTTCATGGCAGGAAAAATGGAGTTCGTCCCTGAACGGACGCTGGACGTACCGTCTGATTCCCTTAATCGCCAAGTGGGTTAACCATGAACATGGACAGTTAGACTATTATCTGACCCAAATACTGACGGGACATGGGTGTTTCAAATCCTATCTATGTATATAGGTTTAAGCACGAAGACGACCCGTACTGTTCTCATTGTGCACCAGATGTAGCAGACGCAGAACATGTTTTGTTTGTCTGTCCGCGATTTGTGTTCGAAGGGGAGGAATTAAGCACTAGGGTGGGGATGCCAATTGCGGCTGATAACCTAGTATGTAATATGGCAAAAATAGTAATCTCCAAGCTGCGTCACGCTGAAGAACAGCGCAGATCTTGACGGTCGACGTCGCTGAACAACACAGCCCAAATTTTCAAGAATTGGCAATAGGCCGCTCCCCCTCCCGCGAAGTCATGCCTAACGGTTGTCCCGCGGTGGGAGGGAAACGTAGCTGGGGTGGGTTCTTAGTGAGTGAGTGGAAAGGCAAGTCCCACACTTTTCGGCTTTCAATGCCTTGTGCCACCTCAACAAAAAATGAAAACAAAAGCAAATGGGGGAGCATTGACATGCGCGTTGTGAAGTTCAGTCCTAGATGATCTTCTACACGTGTTCTCAAATATGCAAATGCCAAGCAATTGCAGGCCGCATAATAATTTTGTAAAATTTTAGTGATAATGCGCTGGTTCAAGCTCTGTCCATGAAACAACAAATGATAGAAAAATATTTTTCTAATAGCAGTCGCTAATCGGCAGGCAATGGCAGCAAAACCTCCGAGTGTATTTCTGATATGAAAAAGCTTCTCAAAAAACCCATCTGGCGTTCAGAGTCCCGTCATTAATTTTAACCATCATTGATTTTTAAGAAGAAGGAAAAGGAGTGATAAATCTGAACAGCTTTCAGCTCAGCGTGGCTAATAGGGTGGAATACCTGGGACGTCTACTGAAGAAGGAATTCACCGACTCAATCACATTCAAAACTACAAAATCCAAATCATCAAAGTTCATAATTGCGTGTAAAGGTGAGGCGTTATGCAAATCCAATAGTCACAATCGATCTTTTGATCGCCAAGTTCAGTAATCGTGTTAGACGTCTTGGCGATGCGAATTGCCCAACTCAGAGTTGCAATTTGATGCTGTTAGACTTTTGTTCGTCGCGTGCCGTGAAGGATCAATGTTATGTGAACAATTCATTAACGATTCAGGCCCTTAAGGCGCATAACGAGCAACCCACTCTCGAGGTAGAGTCGGAAACCGTCTCGGAGGTCTTGGAAAACTAGGTTAACAGTCATGTGGTACTTCAAAGCCACATTTGATTGAAATCTTTTCCCCACCAGTAATTTCTGTAAATTGGCGAACAAATAGTAGTTCGAGAGATCGGAGGGTGCCAACTCTGGAAAATAGACAGGATGTGAAATGTGTCGGAACCCCATTTTCATTAATTTTGCGACCACAACTGCTGAGACGTGAACTGGTGGGTGTTGTCGTGATGGAAAAGGAAAATCACTTGACTTCCTCGATTCAAGCGAATGTCAAACGCAAAGAAATAAAACGCACTGGCTGAAGCTTGGTGTGTATTTTTCCAAGAGATGTTAGTAACTAAACATAACCTCGATACGCACCAGTAGGCACCATCTCTCTGACTTAACACAGACTTTTCAATCGACCCTCGTACTCTCGGAGGTTCGCCATTTTCTGCTGCGGGTTCACCCCGCTATTAGAAACAGACTTTTCTAATGTTCTGGTGTTTGATGCTTTGATGCGGGTTACCCACCGATTCATTCGGCTACGATAGTTAAAACTGCAATAGTTATGATTCAGCCAGATACGTTTGACCTGGTTCAAAGAGACCTAAAGTATGATAACTGAAATTGGTCAGTAGTTGACAAAAAAATGCATTAATGAAGCAAAATATGCAACATAGGAAGTGAGTTACACATAAAATTGAAAATAAAGAACAATTCCTTTCTGGTTACGATATTCAGATTTATAAAAACAAAATATTTTCCCAGAATTTATTGAAATTGTTCTCCATGGGTAGGCAATCATAAATTCCAATTAAATTTATTTACAAAATATTTATCTTTGTAAAATGTTAATTTGAGTTACCAAGCGCATAAAGCGCTTTTTCGTTTAGAGCCCGTATTAAAATAATAAATCTTCCATCTCAATAAAGAAAACTTATGCGAGTTACCGCAATGGCACAACAGAGAAATCCGAAATTGCTGAGTAATTTAATTTCCTTGTTCAGCGAGAGCAATGCGTGGAGTACAAATTACCTTCAACACTAAAATTATGCAAATGAATCACCAACAATCATACAAACACACATACAGATACGAGTACAGAAAAGTAACTGCATACTTACAGCGCCAATTATGTATGCACACAAGCCGAAGGGATAAAGAAACGTCAGCCTAAATACATACCCTTCTTTGGAAGGAGGAAGAGGAGTAAAGCAAGAGCTGCCGCTAAACTGCATAAGTCTGCCCCAAAGGGACGTCCGTAACAATTAAACTCTGCATAACTCATTGCTTGGCGGGAACGTCAATACAAAATTACCAACGCTAGTCATGCAAGTGTATGTCTATACACACATACATACATATATGCGGATATGTGGGAAACGCGCATGTGTGCAAAAATTTAAATGGTGGTGACATTATTTTTGAGAGGGCACAACATTCTGGCATACATAAATGTATGTATGTATGTATGTGGTTCACTTAACTCTTCGTTTACCCACTCATTCTTATTCCCTATTATTCTTGATAATTTTATAAATGTTACTGCTTTTGAAGTTCCTACAGCTCGTTGACCTCATAGTCATATTCAGTGCAATTGGCTGTGCCAACAGTAAAAATATTACAACAACAATCTTACTTTATTTTGTTTACTTAATTTTGTTTTCAGTTTATTTATTTCAATTTTACTGTAATACTTTACTTTAATAAAAAAAATATATATATTTAGTTTAGTTCGTGCGTTTTTTAAAGGTGGTTTTAAAATTAATAAAACAAATGTTTAAAGTATTTATTAATCAATAATATATTTTCCTTCATTATTTACAATGTCTTCCCAACGTTTAGGCAAATTTTTAAATCCCTGCTCAAAAATTTGTTTGTCCTTGCAGCCAAAATACGCTTCGATATGCCTTTTTATAGCTTCTTTTGAGGAGCAATTCTTGTTACTCATATGGGTTTGAAGTCAACGGAAAAGGTGATAATCACAAGGTGCAATATTCGGAGAGTATGGTGGATGCGGCATTTGCTCCCATCCAGCTTCTCCAGCTTGCCTAATGTTTGCCTTGCGGTATGAGGTCTTGCGTTGTCGTGGTGAAACAAAACTTTGCGTCTATTCGCTAAAGACGGTCGATTTTTTTAAGTCCCTCATTCAGGATTGATTGCTGATGGGAATAATAATCAGCAGTTAGCGTCTGGTTTGGTTCCAGAGCAGAAGGTTTGGTGGATCCGAAGTGTTTTTTCCTCAAACTTTCTAAGGTGCGACAATCGTTTAAAAGATGGTCAGCTGATGCAAAATGGACATTGTTGTTGGGTACCTCCTGTGAGGAGGTGTTGGTGTGTGAGTTTAGTATGTCCAATTCTGAGTCTGGCGAACTGGCTTGATAAATATCGAGGTGTATTGCTTAGGTATAGAGATGGTTTGCGCCTGTCGTTGAATTCAGTATACCGATGCCTAAACGTATACCATTCTGTCAGTTTAATCGAGTCAATATGTTTTTTATATGCCTATGTAAATCAGTCTCTGAATAAACTGGAAACAATGAGCTTGTTGCTGGCATAAGTCGAGCTGTTTCGTCGGCTCGTTCGTTGCCGCGGATGTCTTTATGGCCTGGTACCCACATAATGTTGATCTTTTTTAAGTTCCGAATACAAAGGTATTTTATTTTTTCAACCAATTTGCTACTACTATAAATGTTTTGTATGGCTTGCAGTCTATATGCTATCCATACAAATGAGGAATTTTCCTTTATTACACCGCGGAAAATCCGCTGCTTTGTATATGGCCATTGCTTCCGCTGTGAACACCGAGCAGAGTTCAGGTAACTGGCCTCCAGAAATGAGCAATCCTTGTTGATTAACTACAGCGAACGTGGTGTTAGTGCTGGTTTTTGATCCGTCCGTATATTCTGCGAAGAGTTGTTGATAGGTCGAACTACTTGTCGTAGATTTATTAAGTGCGTGAAGAACGGTGTTGAAATTCGATTTATATATAAACCACGATGGTTGGCAGTTTAACGCCGGATGTAATACTTGTGCAAAATATGATTAGTAGTAGAAAAGAGTTTCGGAATTAGTAGCCATGCCGCTTCGATTACACGTTTCTTTGTAGTAGTAGTATATTGTGTAATAGTAATAAGTAGTATATTGTGTAATAGTAATATATTGTATCTTATTTCTCTTTACTTTATTAAATTTAATGTTATTTTATTTTACTTTATTTAATATGACTGATATGAATTAGTTTTTTAATACTAATAATTATTTTATACTTACATTTTATTTTATTTCCTTATATTTAGTTTTAATTGTTTTTTATTAAATTTTTTTCTTTTTATTTTTTATCTTATTTAATTTCATTTTTTATTATACTTTATTTAATTATTATTATTTCTATTTAATTATTTAGATTTATTGTATTTTATTTTAGTTAATTTAATTTAATTTAACTTTATTTTATTTTATTTTTTTTTATTTTTTTCATATTATTTTACTATAGTTAATTTAATTTAATTTTTATTTATTTTTTATTGATTTTTATTTAATGTAAAATATGTACATAACTAATATAAAATATGTATGCGAATAATATAAAAATGTCATTGTATTTCATTTTAATTTGTTTTCTTTTTAATAATTTTTTTTTTTTTAATTTTTTTATCTCATTTAATTTCATTTTTTATTATAATTCATTTAGTTTAGTTTTATCATGTCTCTTTTATTTAATCAATTTCCTTTATTTTATTTGATTTTACTTAATTTAACTTTATTTTATTTTTTCAGTTTATTTTATTTTATTTATTTAACCTTGTTTTAATATATTTTTTTCATTTTATTTGATTTTCCTTTATACAATATAATATAATATAATTTATGTTGTTTCAATGAATTCACTTATTTGGTTCATTTTCATTTTGTTTTATTTTATGTAATTTTATTTTCATTTATTTTATTTTAATTGATTTGGCTTTATTTTTTATTTATTTTATTTTTCTAGTTATTTATAACTTACTTTGTTTTATTATAATTTATTTTATTTTATTTACCTTTATTTCATTTTTTTACTATAAATAAAATTATAAAAACACAATTCTTATTTCATTTGAACCCTTTCATCCATTGACTTTGCCAACCATCTTAGCTGCTTTGCTCCGCTTTGCTTACGCTTCGCTTCAACTCAATTGAACTCAACTCAAACGTAAATCGAGGATGTAAGTAATAGCTTTAGCGACAAGTAAAACTTTAAACCTTAAACCCCATTATAAATTGTCGGCATGGAATAAATCGCACAAACAAACGTTTTACGTATACGCCCTGTATGGCGATTGCAAGCTGGCAAAGAAAAACTTCAATGAGTGAACACCAAAGTGCATTTAATATGCTGATATAACCTCTTTTCTCGACTTCTTCTTCTTCTTGATTATTTGTTTGGGCTCTTACGCATTTTTATTACTCATTCACCCTCTCCTATTTCATACGGAATTTAGTTGCGGTTAATGTTGGGGTTAAAAGACGCACTATTTGTTATTTACGCTTCGTTTTTTTTTTTCATTGGTGTTGTTGCAGTTGTTGTGATTCGTTGCTTGTTGCTGTTATTACATAGCGCAATAACAATGTAAACAGAGTGTGGCAGCATAAAGGAATTGTTTGTTGCTCATTTTGTGGAAGAAAAAGGGTCGCTCGCTCCTCTCCAGCTAGAACTTCCACGCTGTTGTTGTAGCATTGTCCATATCATGAAATTGCAGCCATTTGTGTATGGATGTATGTGTGTGTGTAAACGCCTGTATGAGCTTCGGTCATGCAGGCGACACTTTGATGGCATTTGGCGCGATTTTAATACTCTTGTCCTTGCTGCTATATAACGACATTTCCCCCTTTTTCTTTAATGTAGCGCAGCTAAAAGCCTTTTTCTTCTCCGTGTAACCCGCTTATGCGTTGCGCACTTTAATTTCATTTTGCAACATAGTAATGCATTCACTTAGTGAAAGAAAGTGGAAATTATATTATCGATAGGAAATTAAATGATGCTTTTTACAGGTACGTCAAGTAATTCCAACTATTTAGTGAAAGTGCTTTTGAGCGTAAACGTGAAGTTGAAGCAAGTTTACATTGCTTTAGATAAAAAGAGGAATAATAATCACTTAAACAATTAAAATAATTAATCACCAGATCATGATTAGGAGAATAAAAATTCACCAAGTTGCCAGTAGAAATGTGGCCGAAAGTATTTTTAATTAAATTATTGTTAATTGATTTTGCGGGAAAAATTTCATTAACCAAGTTTTGAGATAAAATATCGTTCGGTTTACTGCAATAGGTGTAAAGACTTAAAAAAACCGTAGTTGCCGTTGCGCGCTTGGCCGCACCTCTCCGCAGCCAGGTATAAACAGGTATGATTTCGATATATTTATACATCCATAACGTATATTGATCTGTTATAAAAAATTAAAAATGTGGATGTGTGTGTGGGTCAACCTCTTTTCTAATTTTTTTTTTACATAGTAACCTTGGCTTTACTTTTGACCAATATTAATTTTTTGTTGTATTTATAAAATTTGTAGTTTTGAAAGAATGATTATTCTTTTGGAGTATTTATTTCTTTGGTCGATCTTGCTATTGTTTGAACTGGTGATTGAGAACACCAACATCTGACGCATGCGCAAAAGCCTTAAAATGTCCCTATCCTTGTTAGACTAGTGATGTTACGCGCTAGCTTCCTCTCACTCAACCTTCAATTTTTCCCATCTTTAACTGCTGGCAACCCTAACTTGCGGCCAGATTTAATTAGGTTGCCATATATCATAATGATGAGAAAAAAATTAGCTATATTTTGATCTATAACAGATCAATATACGTTATGGATGTATAAATATATCGAAATCATACCTGTTTATACCTGGCTGCGGAGAGGTGCGGCCAAGCGCGCAACGGCAACTACGGTTTTTTTAAGTCTTTACACCTATTGCAGTAAACCGAACGATATTTTATCTCAAAACTTGGTTAATGAAATTTTTCCCGCAAAATCAATTAACAATAATTTAATTAAAAATACTTTCGGCCACATTTCTACTGGCAACTTGGTGAATTTTTATTCTCCTAATCATAAATGTGGGTAAAAATGTGGATTTCAGCATGTACTCGATGACACACCAAATCTGCAGCCGGATCCCGTACTATAAGAATTATAGAATTGGGAGCTGCTAATGAAATGACAGCGCAACCCGATTTGTTAAATATTTTCAGCCCAAAATTTCGAACCCAGTTGTGCGCTGATATGACAAACAGGGGTTATCATCGGCAAAGGCCTGATCATAAATATAATAGTAAGTGGAGTGAGGTTTTGTTTTTTTTAAATTACTCCATAAGCTCGTTGAGAAATATGTATACATATACATCTGTACTAGGTGAACGAATTTTGGAGCAAATAGCAAAATTAAAAATCTCTTATTATATGCTGGAATACCTCTAAAAATTTCACTTTAGTTAAGCATACCAAACATACTATATTTCTATAACAGCAAGACTATGAAACGCGAGTGGTAAGGGGAAATAAGCAAACATGAAATGAGGCTCATTAGCTGCTTTTGTTGTACCAGCATAAAAAATTCTGCATAAATTATTTGCGAATGAGCGCCGAATCTAAGTCGTTCCGGTAACTTAGAACGGGGAAACGAGCTACATTAATATATCAAGCTGAAGAAGGTGATTTGTCTAGAAAGCATGACACTATAATCACATCACTATCCTTTTATTCGATGCGATACTCTTTTTTAAAATTTCCTGTTTTTACTAAAGGGTGGTTAAATTTCACGGGCCGATGTTGAATGGGACCCACACCTGAACGTCAAATTTTTTTTCATTTTTCAATTTCATTCATTTTTCAATCATTTTTCAATCTTAGACTAACTCAATTTGAACTATGGAAAGATACACAATCGAGCAACGCGTTAAAGTTATTCAGGCTTATTATGAAAACGGGCGTTCAAATTAAAATGCATATCACACACTTCGTGATTTTTTCGGTCAATTTAATCGTCCAAATGTGCGTACAATCGGAAAAATTGTGCAAAAGTTTGAGCAAACCGGGTCTGTAGGATATGAGAAAACACCAGTGCATGCTCGTACAGCTCGTACTGCAGAAAATATTGCTGCTGTTCGCGATAGTGTGGTTGAAGAGCCGTCCACCTCAACTCGTCGTCGTGCCTAACAATTGCACCTCTCACGCTCGTCGTTGATGAACATTATGCATAAAGACTTGCATTTACACGCTTACAAGGTGCAACTGACTCAAGAACTAAAGCCTCTTGATCATTTTAAACGTCGTCAATGGTTAGAATGGTGGCAGGAAATCGCAACAGTGAATGACCAATTTGCGAAGAAAATCATCTTCAGTGATGAGGCACATTTTCAGCTCAGTGGATTCGTCAATAAGCAGAATAGCCGCATTAAGGCGAATGATAATCCAAAAGTGATTGCCGAAAAACCAATGCACCTACAAAGAGTGACTGTTTGGTGCGGTTTATGGGCCGGCGGCGTCATTGGGCCGTATTTTTTCCAAAATGAGGTCGGTCAGGCAGTTACTGTGAATAGAGTTCGCTATCGTGAGATGATAACGAACTTTTTATGACCCGAATTGAAAGATATGGTTGTGGACGATATGTGGTTTCAACAGGACGGTGCCACTTGTCACACAGCTAACGAAACTATGGCTCTTTTGTGCGAAAAATTTGATGGCCGAATAATCTCACGTCGCGGCGATGTCAATTGGCCGCCAAGATTATGTGATTTGACACCTTTGGACTTCTTTCTTTGGGGTTATTTGAAAGAAAAGGTGTACGTCGATAAGCCAGCACCAATTCAAGAGCCAGCAACAATTCAGGAGCTAATTCGGCACATTAACGGCATAGAACCTGAATTATGCCTCAACGTCATCGAAAATTTGGACCATCGTATGGAGGTGTGCCGCCGAGACCACGGCGGCCATTTGGCCGATATTTTGTTCCATACGTAATTGAGCCATACCAATATTATCATAATAAAGAGAAATGACAATAATTTCCTAAAAAAATTGTATTCTATTCAAAATCAACACCGGCCCTTGAAACCTAACCACCCTTTAGTTTAGTATACCGAGCGTAAGTTTCTTAAATGAATAAAATGGAAATTAATTTATATGAGACAATTTATCCAACTTTGACATTCTTTAGTTTCATTCCGATATTGCGCAAAATTGTTGTCTACCAATGGCATACTTAGGTATAGAATATAGTCATTTTTACTTTTTCCGCCATTTCGATCTCCTATTTATTGCCAGTCAATACGAAAATCAGTGCTTCAATAAAATCGAAAGGGAATAAAGGCTGATATAAGTACGGGAAGTACAATAAAATTCGTTCAACCAGTGAAGGGAATCGAATTAAAAAAATTAGATAAAATAAAATAATGTAAAATAAAATAAAATTAAATATAATAAAATGAAGTTACATAAAATATATTAAATATAAATTAAATACAAATTAAATACAAACAAAATATAATAAAGTAATCAAAACAAAATAAAACGAATTAAATAAGTGCGCAATCACACTCCTCCATTCTCTTTTATAGTCCCCTTTCAAAGTTTCCCTTCATTTCCGAGCTCTGTGCAATGTCAAAGCGATCGAAAGCTTGGTGTGAGCGTTTTTTCCTTTATTCGTGGCGCCACGCAATCATTGCGTATTCGCAATGCTTCGACGCCAATGCGACTGTAAGTACTCAGGAAATGTCTGCGTTTTAATGTTGTTGTCGTCGTTGGCGTTCTACTCTAACGCCCCTCTATTTTACAACTGATTGTTCAAACAGCGCACTGCATAAGAAGAGGGTGCGAAAAGAGTACTTGGTAGAGAACTTTGAAGGACCAAAATGACTGGCTAGCTGTACACACACGCACACACACAGGAAAACACGCACATGAAATGGCGATTGGGGTTAAGTAAGTCACATATTAGCATAAAGAAGTATTATATTTGCAAGTCTGTATAGTTCTAAAGTGGAATGTGTTCCCACGATGTACTCGAAGCTATCCCCTCGTCGCACTTTAATGCGTGCACTTTTGGTTTACAGCATTTATGCATAATAATAAACAAGAAATGCAAGTGCAATGCAATTATGCAAAAAAGCGAAAATCGATGTGAAAAAGGGTAACTATGCAGAAGTGTAACGAGGCGCAGCAAGTACCATTAAATCGCATAAGTGTCAGCTATTAATCTGAGTGGCCTTAATGGTGCGACAAGGATACATATGTAAGCAGTTGAGAAATATTTTTCCATTAAATTTGGCATTTTTCTTCGCTTGTGCTTGGATATATGATATTAAGCGAGCTAAATGCCTAAGAGTGTATGTTGAGGTGCCATACGAATTTTCATAAGCAAAGTCTTAAATTTATGAAAATTATAAGCCGAAAGAGGCGGGAGTTTCCTCATAGAAATGGGTCGATATTGACAAGCTTTTGCTTATTTTTGAGTACTGATGCCAAATCTCTCACGTGGAGGTGAAGTAAATTGGTCTCAAAAATCATATGATATGAGTCCACTAGACGTTTCCCTGTAGGCGTTTCTGAAGTCGCACATCTATACTAATAGGCCGCAATCGACTGATGCAATCAAAGTCAACATAACCAAGTTGAATGCTGGATCTATACAGAGTAGGCTAATAATGCCCTATACTCATGTTAACGGATTATTGGGGTAACACGGGCTATATTCCTCTCTCAGATGCATTGTAGTGGACTGGTGGTAGCAATGCGGCGGCAGTAGCAGCAGCGGCGTTGGCATAGATGATGGCGAGGAATCGCATTTGTGCGCATTTAGAAAATGTTTCATGTTTCATTGTAAGCTAGTTTTTAAGACGTTTTGGGAGTGCATTTCTCTTCTTCAATTACATTTAATTTTTATTTTACTTTATCTTTGTTTTTATTTTCGATACTAATTTAGTAATATGCATTTAAAAAAGTACTCTGGTGGAGTTAGATGGTTTGATCAGCACGTCAGCGTTACGTGAAATTAATCGACCGAGAAACTTTGAAAGCAATAATGCAATAGTTTCCCATGTTGGCTGAAAATAGAGATCGTCTATGTCTATTTCTTCAAGTTCAGGCCACAAAAAATGTTCGGTTAGTTGACTAAAGCGATGATGTCCAGAGGCAGCAGACCTAGCTTGTGAAACTACTAGAACCAACTCCAAAATTAACATAGATAGTCAAGCAGCCATTAAAACTGGATCATACGCATACCCTACAACGAACTAGATGAAAACATGATAAGAAGATTCAGGGCAGGATGGGAGAACTTGCTCACTTGCGAGAATGCTAATATCTGGAGCAAATATGAGAATCACGGTCATACTCGATTTATACTATCACTAACCCTAAGAGATTGTATGTAGAACTATGATAAACGCGCTGACGGTGCCTAGCCCAGTAGCAGCGTGTGCTTATAAGATAGAAACCTCGCACAGCGAGGGATGGAGGAAATGTAAACATGAGCAGGGCTCAAGGGCAACTGTAGAACATCTCCTTTACGGACGTCCTGCGTTATTCAAAACACGCTTAAAATATCTGGGGCCACCACTGTTTGATAGATTGGAAGATATGTCAGCAGTAGGTTGGAAGTATCTCCTTAAATTCGCTATAAAAACAAGCACCATGCGGGTGGACTATTTCAAAAACCAATGAACTCCATCTGGTATCGCTATGGACCGAATTGGGGGCTCACAGTCGCAGACAGAGCACGCAAAGCTATGACCGCAATGTACTCCTGCGGAAGGCGTCTACATTTTCACTGATAGCCAAGCGGCGATAAAGTCCCTCACAAAACAGTCGACAACCCAGAAGGTAGCCATGAAATGCCGCACATCTCTTCACCTAAAGGTAACATGGGTTCCTGGCCATCGTGACATTGAAGGAACTAGCGAGACTCGGCACTAAATTGACTGATGAGTACATAGATAATGACATAGGGATACCCTGACAAACATGTAAGCTACTCATCATTGGCGTAATGAAGCCACCTGCAAAATCGCCCGTCAACTGTGGCCGACTCTAAATGCTAAACGCACAGAATCTCTGCTAAGCCAAAATAAATGCATGATGGGTAGTGCAAACACATGACTTCTGTAGAAGTTGTCTAGCTGAGGACCAGGAAGAGACAATCTCGCACCTACTGTGCCACTGTCCTGCTCTATCCAGACGCAGGTTTATTACTCTGGGTAAACAAGTTTTGAATGAGTTGGAAGATCGCAGTTCTACAGAAATCAGATATATTCTAAAATTTTTGAAAAGCACACACTGGTTTTAGGAGAGATAGGGACAAGCTCCCGCTACGTAGGGCTATGAGCCTGAGTATGTCCTACAGGACAACCGCTTCAGCCTAACCTAACCTATGACTCCAAGATGTGCTGACTATAAATTTTATTAGATAATATATTGGTCAAATACGGTTTCTTAATTACGACGGACACGCTTATATTACGCAAACTGCATGTATAACGCGTAAAAGTTTATCAAAACATACCCCTCACTTAAATTCTGTAAATACAACCTTCATAGTCTCCAATGAGCAATTGGGCATCACTCAACACTACATTAGAAATACTTATCCATTAAATACCAGTCGCGTTGTTCTCTCTCTTTTTCTCTTTCATTCCCTTTCTTCGTGTCATACACGAGTATGTAAACAAATCAAGTATTTTCTGAATATTGTGTTGACAAAACACTCGATTACATCGAAAAGGTATAAATAAAAATGTATACATATACTTCACATACCTTCACGCATGTCCTTGTAAGCATCATCGACATGTGACTCCTTGTAGATAATGGAATGGAAACCAATATTCCGATTGTCGTCAGTTTGTCCGTTTTTATGATTTCCGGCGGACGTTGGAGATGTTTTCAATGGAGCTGATGTCGTCGTTGTGCTCGCCATTGTTGTTGTTGGCGCTCTTGTTGTTGTTGTTGTTGAGCTCGTCGTCGACGTTGATGCTGATGCTGATGTGCTGCTTGCCGCAGTTGTTGCTGTATACTGTTCTGCAACGAGTCGCTGCGCCAATGGCATTTCTGTACCATTCGTACTAAGTACTGCTGCTGTTGTTGTTGGTGAAAAATAACGCTTGGCATGTTCAACATAATAGGCATCACGTTCGGTTATTATTTTACCCTCGAATACCCCATCCAGTATGGAACCAAATACGTAACTATTACGATCCCCTATCACTTCGCCCTCGTAAATGTGATCGGTGGCCACATCCAAGGGGAGATTGTTGCTATCATAAAACTGCAAATGGGAAGAGAAACAGAGGGAATCATATACGAGTACATAAATTTGATAACATAAATTCTTAAATTGTAACTGAAAATTAAAGCAACATCTAAACATTTATTATGTACAGTCCCTGGTCAGCGAATTGATGTCAGCTGGAAAAATTTAAATTTGGCTGCTGCAAAAAACTAAACTATAAGTAGTTATGTATCTCAAAATAGAAGGAAAGACGTTCGGTTGATGCTCGCTATCACTACAGGACACAACCCATGTGGTCAGCATATGACCACCATTGGAATCATTGAGGACCCGGTATGCCTGTCATGCTTGGAGGAAGCGGATAGCACTGAGCACTTTCTCTGTGAGTGTCCTGGCTTTGCTAGAGCACGGCTACGAGTTTCGGGTTCCGATGTCATGATAATGAGTAATATTTGTTCTCTAAAACTGGAGATATTTACAAATTTGTCAAAGAATATGGAAAATTCTCACACGACTAACTATCTCTATCTCCCTCTCTCTCTATTCTTTCCTATCTCTTTCTCTGATACTTTTCTCCTTCCCTCCTTGGCTATCTACCCCCTTTCCAGAGTTTTAACAACCATGAGCTTTTTAGCCTGAGTGTTTTAGGAGCCACCAAACCTCCTAGTGCTCCCTGGCTCGACCTTTTCAAATTTCAATTTCAATGTCATCTCAAAATAGAAAAAAGTAGATTTATTTGCTTGTAGTAATTCATCATTAACTCGCAACTTCTTTAATTGTTTCTATTGAAGTTGCTATCGTAGTGGTTCAGCTTTGGTACACTTTGCTTTTAAGATGAGCAATTTTCAATGGGACTAAGATACGGAGAATTAGCGAGCCATGGTAGCATCTTAATTTTAGACAACTCAGATCATTCCTGATAGACACTACCTTAGGACAAAAAGCGCCATCCTGCACGAAGTTATACTCCTTCTGCGTAAGATCTCGACTACCAATGTAGGGTCCTAGAATAATTTCCAAAGCTGTTATGTACAGAGCAGAGACATTTGTTTCCTTTACAAAGTTAATTCAATGCTTATAAAGGGTGGTTAAGTTTCAAAGGCCGGTGTTCATATTTGAATCAAAATACAATTTGTTTTATGGAAATTATTATCATTTCTCTTTACTTATGATAATATTAATTTATGAAAGACATCAATATACGAGTACGGTGGTAACAAAACGGTATCGGCCACTAATTAGGCCGACTCCAGGCCTCGACGGCACCACCTCCATCAACGATGGTCAACAACAGGTTATTCCAATGGCCACTGCCTGAGGCATAATTGAGCGCTATCCATGCACAGTTAATAGTGCTTCTGAATTAGGTCTCGATCTATCAATGTAGCGTCTTAGAATTGTTGCTGAAGCTGTTATGTACGGAGCAGTACCACCCTTTCTTTCGACAACTAACCCCAACATGCAAAAGTGTATAGATCTTCAACGGTGAATACGTTGAAAACGTTTAGGTGATGGTTCGACGATTCAACATCGGCTCTTGAAACTCTAACCACCGCTTTATAAATGCACCCTTAGCATAATGCTTATATAGCTCCAGAGCATTACTTATACTGGGGGGTTAACAGCAGAGGCAATGTACATGCCCGAATATTACCCCCTCTTTCTCCTCCATATAAATTTGATCGTTCTTCTATCACCGGTTCAAGACGGCATTCATCAATAAAAATATCTGTGAGAGTGAACAGTGAATATAAGTGCTGGACACTTTCAAAGTTATATTTATAGAATGACGCCGAAAAGTTCTGGCGGATATGTTGATGCTATAGTCCATCAGTTCTTCTAAAATCACTTGCTTCGTAATTATTAGTCAACCATCTCTGGTTGTTGGTTTTTTAATACCTATACTGATTTTTTGATTATCCATTTATTGATAACTTGAATTTTCGCGAATTTTACAAGTGAAATCTTCAAAATTCAGACAATTTCCGCTATTCCTGTAGAATTTGCCACTTGCTCTTACAATAAGCCAACTGCTTCTTCGTTTCTTTGTTTTTTTTTTTTTGTTGGCCAGCTTATTTCTGAACCGGGTAACCAGTTTCTACAAGAAACTCAAAATATATTTCCTTTCTTCAATAATTTCCTAAGGTAATCCTGTACTTACTTTTTCCAGAAAGCACCAAATATGGTTCTAAATAGTCTCTTGATTTTCCAGTCCAGTATTTTCTACTTTTTTTACTTACGCACTTAAAGTCTCTTAAAAGGCAAATGATGTTTATTTTCTACTCGCAGCACCTTTTTACAATAACCGCAAAGACCAGTCAGACGGCGTAGTTTTCTACTTGTTTTTCATGTACACCCTTTTCGGGTATTTGGCCGAGCTCTACCTCCAATCGTTTATTATGAAGAGCTTTCTCGTGACAGAAATAGACTCAGAAGTTCAATGTTACCTCAAGAGGTTCTATAGTGTATTTAGTAGGTACAGTGGGTTGGAACCTTGGCGATACCGAATGATAGTCACACACAAGCACATTCGGCTACAGCTATGGTTTTCATACTTATTATGAAATTACTATTCAAGGATGAAAAAATGTTAAAACCCTCAGTGTTTTTAAATTGTTTCTCTCTGTTTGTCTGGGCCAGCTTCCAACCCGGCTGAGCCAGTGCTGAAGGAACTTTCATTGACTGGGATAACACTTTTAAGCCAGGTGGATGTGATAACGAAATTGCTCGGAAAAACAAATTTGTAGTCTGAATTTTTAACCCAGTTCGAATGAAGCTTCTAAGAGAGACCAGCTTTTTTTGTGTTTACTATTCATCTCACTTGGACGCTACTCATTAAGATTTATTAAAATTCCGACACCTAAAGAGAGGCCTTCAAAACGCCAATGGCAAATATGACAGTTTTGGTAATAAATACAACGCATCAATAAGAGATTGTAAAAACGTCATAAAATGTGAAGCCAGTAACATAAATTTTAAAGTTCGAAAATGTCATACAATTATATATCTAAATAAATTCACAACATTTGCAGAGAATACAAATAGACAAAATTTACAAAAAACGGAGAAGGGTCGACCGGTGTAGGTAAACGCCGGACACAAACCGTGACAACAACGCGCACTACTCCGAGCCTTTATCAGCCGCACAATCGCAGCGATTCCAGGACCGCAGCAACGGCACAAATTAGCGCATGGCAATACCAATAAATCCGACGCCGGAATGGATAGCACTTTATAGTACGCACAAGCACTAGCCAGGAAACGGAAATAAGCGCCAAAAAGTAGGCACAAAAAAAACGCCAAAATTGGGACCTGAAAACGCCGCAAACAGTAGGCACCAAGGGAATATAACGCCAAAAAGTAGGCACCAAAAATATATTTCCTACAAGTTTGCACCAACAAACAAGCGCCAAAAAGTAGGCAGTGTTATTTCTCACTAGAAATTAGTAACCACAAGGAAAAACTCAGGAAAAATAGCCGTAAAGTGTATCTAAGATATATATAAGGTATATAGCTCTCTCTCCTTTTCCTCTACGTTATATATTATATTTTTCTCTATCACGGAACGAAAATGCCCAAAACGTTGCATGGCCTTGAAATATTACTCTCCCTTCTCGCTCGTCCATCGTCGCCTAAGAAGTTTCACTTCAAAAATTATACGATACTATTAATAGTTTGGTTGTTTTTTCTTTCTAATTTTTTTTTCTGTTTTTTTTTTTTTAATTTTCACTCACCTCTAACTTATCACTAAATGTATTTAAATCACGTTTTAGCCTAAGATGGAAGTCTCTTCCGTGTGCTGAAAATTTTAAATCTACATGATGATCTTTGGTCACGGATCGTTTCGCTCTATTGTGACTAGCTCGGATGTGCTCATGATCATAGTTGAGTTCCTCATAGTGCGATATGTATTCGTTGAGTCGACGATGGCCTAGAAATATAGGAAATAAGCGGAATTATTTTCAGTGAAATATACGCAAATTACATTAATAAAAATGTATATCTGAATTAATAATTTGCATTTGATTTTCATAAAATAATTAACAGCTGGTAAACATCAACCAATTCATATCCACACACATCAACAATTTGGGCGATGTATACATATCAAAATTCTAAGGAAAATATTAACCAACTCAAATGATTTCAGGGTGACGCTTGTCAAAAAGAGAATAAAGCCGTCGCGCTCAGTGATTCATAGTAACCTTTTTAACCATGATGTATAGAAAACAAAGGTGGCGCTCATCTCGTATCGCTATTCCGCTCTAAATGAATTCTATAAAATCGCTGTGTACCTGGCCGTCGCGCTGGTGCCCCTCCGCGTATTGCGGCCGCTTCTCGCGCAGTCCTCGGCTCAATTGCATCAATGGAAGTCGATACCGATCCCCAGTGATGGTTTCGCTTGGTTTTAACAGTTCATAATAAATAACACCAACTTGGTCCTACCAAATACATAGCATAACCTTCGCAGCGTGAATATTCGGCCGATGCGACGACGTAGAAGCATGACCGGGCAATCCCCATGACTTTCTTTTCCTTGGATTGCTGTAATGAATCCATTTTTTATCACTCGTCACGATGCGATACAGAAAACCCTTCCTTTTTGCCGCTGGAGCAGTTGTTCACAGGCGAAAAAACGACGTTCAACATCTTTTGGTTTTAACTCATAAGGAACCCAAGGCCTCTGTTTCTGAATCATTCCCAAAGCATGAAATCGCTTGGAAATGGATTGGCGGGTAACTCCTAATACTGAAGCAAGCTCTTTTGCGTTTGACACGGATTTTCATTGAGCAATGCCTCCAATTCAGAGTCTTCGAAGGTTTTTTGCCTTCCTTGACGCGGACGGTCGTCAACATTAAAATCATCGTCTTTGAAGCGACGGAACTAATCTCGGTTCACTTAAAGCAGTATCTCCATAAACTTTTTGTAGCTCTCGATGCGCTTCAGCCGTCGTTTTTTCGAATGAAAGACGAAAATCAAAACTTCCCGCAAATGACGATTATTCGGCACAAAATCAGACATTTTCACAAAACCATGGTATTGGTGCACCGGGAATATCGATGTTTATTTCCCAAACGGAAAGCTTCCGAAAAGTCATGAAAAATGCAATAAAACGGGCACACATGTGTAGCAACAATTGGCAGCAGCCTCTTGACGAATACAATATTTTCCCCTTACGATGATCTCCAAGATGCAGATACAGATTTGCATCACTCAAAATATTTTTTTTTTGTTATTCAGTACAAAGGTATTCAAAAAACAAAATTGGATGATTAATTGTACATAGAAGGTAAGATACAGTTGCGGTCAGAATCTTAGTACTGCTTATGGCTCATTATATTTAAGTGGCCACGGTTTTTTTACCACAACAATTTTTCGCCATCCACTGTAAAATTCGTTAGATTAAGAAGTAGGCTTCAAGTTATGCAATCACTTGTTAAACTTAACCATCAAGAAAGCTAGCAATGTCGGCAAGAGAAGTTAAGTCTATCATCAGATACTCGAAGCAGTTTCCATTTGCGGCTGCTACTGAGATAAAATATGCCTTAAAAGGGTCTTCGAGCGTTGAGACTGTTCGTCGGCGGTTGCGTGAGCACGACCTGGGTGCCCACAGTCCAAGAAAAGTAAGTTGTTGATAAAAACGCATATAGAAAAGTTCCTTCGATACGCCAAAGAACATATAAATTGACCTTTGACCAACTGGCGCAACATTTTATGGTGGGACGAGTCGAAGATTGTTTTGTATGGTGGAAAGGGAATACTAGCCAAAGTATACAACAAAAACAATAAAGCATGGTGGTCTGGGCATGCTTTTCTTGGCTAGGCGTGGGATCCAGTCATTGGGTTAAGGAAATGATGACTGGCGCTTCATATGTTGATATACTCATGGACATCATGCTGCCATATGCCAGAGACGAAATGCCGCTTGTTTGGACGTTCCAGCAAGACGACGACCCCAAACACACGTGCAAAGTTGCTAAAAGATGGTTTGAGGAGAGTCAGAACAGCGTATCGGAATGGCCGCCATAGTCACCAGACATAAACACCATTGAACATTTGTGAGTTGATGTCAAGGAGACAGTAGCCCAATGCATGGCAACATCTAATACGCAACTATGGGAAGATGTAAAGCGCACATGGGAGTCGATTTCGATTGAAAGATGCCAAAAACTTGTTGACTCAATGCAACGCCGTTGTGCTGCAATTCTAAAGAATAAGGGTCATGAAACAAAATACTAATTTAAATACTAAACGAAACCCCATGTAAAAATAATAATAAAATCATCATCATTTACAAGTGTTGTCAAAATTTTTTTTACAATTTGTTACACTACTAAGTTTTGGACCGCTCAAAATTCGCTGCAGTTTTTCTAAATATAATTTTACCTTACTGAAATAATATAAACGTTGGATTTTTTTTGGGATTTGTTTTGTTTGACATTTGAGCTGCAAGAGGGAAAAAATTAAATTTTTTATAAAAGCGATTACACGCACTTTTTTAACCCATTCCATTTTACGTATGCGCACTACTAAGATTTTGACCGCAGCTGTATATTGATCCATGGTGCTTTAGTTATACGCGAAATATTTTCACTTCTTCAATCAAACTTTTCTAACTCCTTCATTTCCCCGCGTATTGGAGACCATTCAGTATAGTCACTCTTTACAATACCTGAATGTATTACCACAAGCGCTGTTAAATAAAATTGACGCTCTGTAGCTGGCTACTTTAATCACTAGAGAGAATAAAATTACCAAGAAACAAACAAACAACCAAATAAAACAAAAAAACAACTGATCGATAAAACTGAGATACAGTGGGCTCAAGTACAGTGGTGCAGTAACTTGCCACAAAGAGTAGGCGCAAAAAATTTCAAAAGGTGGCGAAAGAAAACGTTTTGGCTATCACCGGACGAAGCACACTAGCTGCAACAATAACAATATACGCAATTACATGTGTGGGCAGACATGTGTACACACTTGAAAAAAAACCCGAGGAATTGGGTTAATGGCATATATGGGAATCTTGCAACCGCAGTTGTGTTGAGCACCGCAGCTGAACCCATACAAAGTACATTCATGTGCATATATTTGTTGGTCACTTTATACACATATATTTGCACTTATACCTACACATAAATATATATGCGTAAGTGTGAGTTTAATTGCACTTCGCATACACACACTCATCTTGAGACAACACAATGATGGTACAAGCGTTTCAGCTACAGTTACACTGAGTAAGTTACTTAGTTGTTGTAAAGTTGCTGTCACATGTTGCCACCGCAATACAATTTTGCTGCCTCAACCACACATTTTAAGGCAGAGTCACATGCACTCGCACGCACACACACACACACACTTAGATGCGTACACTCAACGCTTTGCTTCGTCAAGTACTCGAACACGCCAAAGTGCCTAATCCAAAGCTGTTGGCAGCGGTTCAACAAGATGATTGTTGTTGTTGCACACAATTGCTGCTGTTTCTACTGCACCTAAGGTTGTTGTTAGTTTTATGGCTACAACATTCGCGCAACTGCTACAAGCGCCTCAACCGGAGTAGTTTTAGTTTCGGCTTTTTTTTTTTTGCTTTTTGGTTTTGGTTGTTTTGGTTCTCCATATTTGTTGTTGGCCAACGCTGCCCATTTGTCCATTAGCTGCCTGCAACATTTGTCGATTGCACATTATTGTTTTGGCTGTATGCATTTGTGTGTCTGTTTAGCGATTGCTTGCCGCACTTACGGGGCGCCACTTAACAAGTTTTTGTTGCGGGCATGATTGTTGCTGCGGTTGTTCTTGCTGTTGTTGTCGTTGCTACAGTTTGCTTGCCCACTTGTTAGTATGGCAATTTTCCGTGCGACTGCAACAGCTGCAATCAGTTTTGCTGCAGTCGATTTCAATTTTGCAACACGTTTTGGCAGTGGCCAACGAGGCGGCTTTGCTTGTTGTTTTAGTTGCCACTAACGTCAATAAAATTGTTATTTCTGCTTATCTGGGGCACCACTCGCTCCGACACACCTAACAGGTTTTCCTCACTATGGACCCTCCCACTGTCTCACTTTATACATCAATCCCGCATCTTAAATTTCTCTCCCCTTACCCTTGTGTCAAATATTTCGGTTTTCTTTTTGCTTTTGCTTTTTTGTCTTCTCTTCATCTACTTTCCATTCACTTTGCCTCCTAATTGAGTTTGACCACATTTGGCGCTTAAAAAAGTAAAAAAGTGCTATTGGTTTCACTTATAAGCGCTCAGTTTATAACAGGAATTAGAGTAGCAACAACAATAAGTAGCTTATAGTCCATGGCAACAACCAATTCGTACTTAAGTGAAAATTTGCCTGGTTGGAACAGGAAAAAATTTCCACACATAAGGAACAAAGTTTTCAGTAACAACAGCAACAACAACAGTGTGAAATAATAATAACAGAAGTGAAAAACTTTTCCTCTTGCCACCATAAACGAGCTCTATTCTTGTAGATACAGAGTTTGCCGATACTTATTGACGATTACGATGCATGGCTGAGTGAAGAAATGACCAGCTGCATTCATGACACGCAGAACTTTTAAAAAGCGTAGACAATATTCATAAAAAATGTTAGCTTAAAAAGTTATCTAATGAAATAATTGGAATTTATAACACGCTAGGTTTGATTAGGTTGGTGGGAGGATGTGTTTTCCGCATGCTCTCCTTCTGGGAAATAATTGCTCATTGTGTTTGCCTTTGGTAACTACCCGAATAATACATATTTCCCAATGAACATCCTTTTAATACATATTGCTAAGCTAATTACTCTCCCAGATAAATTTATGAGGTGCGTCAGGTTAGTACGCAAAAATATTTTGGTCGCTTCGACTGCAATACTGATTTTGGACCTCTTCTTCATTTCAACAATTTCAGCGTTACATTGGCATAGCTCAGTCTACAGTAGAGAGCCAGAACGGAGTGTCCCAGCCATACTAGCAACGAAAGGAATTTCTTTTACAATTCTTGATCACATTGCTCTGGATACTTTTGCCTTCACTGCATATCATATCTTTCCGCGATCCGAGCTATGCCTTAGAATACTAGATAGGGAAGACATCTAGCACAAAAACGTCTGAGTGGAAAATACTACAGACCCTCCGGATTGTGACGATCTCCGATTACTCAGCCTATCTTTTTTCATTGGTATATCTGAATTATTTTGTGTTCACTTCATATCATAGCTTTCCGCGAAACGAGCTATCCTTCAGAATACTAGATACCTTTCCTATAGCACAAAGGTGACTGCGTGGAAAATACTGCAGACCTTCCGAGCTATGACGAGCTTCAAATACTCCGCATATCTTTGGACAACCCTTGGTACGGTACTGACATCTATTAAATAGCCAAGCATCTCTTGAACAGACCTCGCAAGGTGCTAGCAAAATTCCTTCTCAGACAGAGGAGAAGTAAGCTAGCAGCCCTATTTGAGCCAGTTACGGGGTAGAATTCATGAAAACGATATATGTTTACTACAGGCATAATCGACAAATTACTGTGTGCACACTTGTTTGGAGGATGAAAATAGTACAGAGCATTTACTTTGCCGATGTTTGGCTTTGGCAGACATAAGTGGTACATTTTTGCGGTCAGATGTATTGAGAATGTAGTTTTCCTTGACAAACTATGTATTATGATTTAAAAAAAGTCTGGGAAGTTTACAGAGTAGTTATGAGTCCCAGATATACCATATAAATAGACTTGATTAGAAGTTTGCACTTCAATCTTATGATCTCTTCTGACCTCTACTCATCACTGTACTTGATCCAAATCCAGTTCCCTTATTCAACTTAAGATAGAGCTGGGTTGAACTAAGCGTAAATTGGCAGAGACCCCTCTCCATGCTGTATGGTTTTTTTTTATGAGGAGGAAGCATCGAAAGCCTTACCCCGTCAGTGTGGGACCTTAACCCAGACTTAACATCGTACCGTCAAAGTACCGATCCCCCCGGTACTGCCGTCAAGTATTTCGTCGGGAGGCGGTTTGAGCGTTGCACTCAACGTCAGTTACTGTTCTGATGCAAAATGTCACAAGCTGCATCTGCCTATTACCACCACTGTTAAGTCATATCTGAAGAGAAACCACCCCTGTCGGATCTATACGCCCCCTCCACCCATGTCCCTGTTCGTTACCATAGAAAAGCTAGTTTCTAATAGTGGTATCGTCAGTTTACCTGCGTTTCCATCTCTGGATAGGTTGGCTGCTTCACATTCTTATTTGCCGTTCACGCATCCTCCTTGCCTGCTCGCTATGTCGGAGTTGCTGCATTATTTCAGCAGCCATGTGTTGGACTTTGCTTCAATTGTCCTGGCTCTTCAACATCAGTGGCACTAAGTTCTCGGGCGTGATGCTGCTACCAATGCTGTCTTCCAGTTTAGCCCTTACTCTTCTGAAGCGGGGACACATGAGAAGCACATGTTCTGCGCCCTCCTCAACTGCTGGTGTGCACTGCTCGCAGTATGGATTTTCTTCGTGTCCAAAGCGGTGAAGGTACGCTTTAAAGCAGCCATGACCAGTTAGGATTTGACAGAGATAGAAGCCTACTTCTACGTGCTTTCTCTGGAGCCAAGCTTCAACGTTAGGGATGAGACGGTGGGTCCACCTGCCTTTATTTGCACTGTCCCATCGCGTCTGCCACTGGTCCACGCAGCGGTGGTTTACGGATTTTCTCAGTGCCGTTGGGCTTGTTTGTTCCTCATAGGTCTCATTTCGTACATCTCCTGCGCTATCAAGTCGAGTGGGCATAGACCAGCTATGATCAGCGCCACATCTTCTGAGACTGGCCTGAAGCCAGAGCAGACTCTAAGAGCACACAAGCGGTACGTGGAGTTACTACTTCGTACGTATGAAGCGTGTTGGAATGCATCGCGCCAAACTGTCGCGCCATATAAAAGGATAGACCTCACTACTCCAGCCAGGACCTGTCTTGCATGTTGTCTTAGTCCTCCAATGTTCGCAATTATTCTAGCCAAGGCTACCGTCGCAGTCGCAGCTTTGTTGCTAGCGTATTCCAAGTGGTGTCAGAAGCTAATTCGGTGGGCTACCAAGACGCTTAGGTATTTTACGTATGGCTTTCATTCGATAATGCTGTCCCCAACTCTATTCTTGACCTTTTCAACTCTCTTTCGGCTGCTGATGAGCACGGCTTCTATTTTAAGCGTAGCTAGCTTTAAACCGTTCGCGCCTAGCCATCTCTGAGCCGCGCCTGATATTTACAATTTCCGCGTGTCTCTGAAGATTTGTCGCAGAAACGACAAGAGCCAGTCGACCATATTCCAATCCTGTGCAGATGACTGCGCAATCTGCAATAGCCTGTGAGAATATCCGTGCGCATTGTAAATTTATCTTTAGGGAGTGTTATGAGCTTCCTAAACCTCTTTTGATTGTACCCAGCAACTTAAAATTTCGCCTGGCGTAGCCCCATAGCTTGGTGCCAGCTAACCTCGCTTAGTCTTAGTTCTTCCAAATTTTTTTTCGACAGGAGGGGTGCTAAGACCACCCCTGCGACCCCCGGTAGTTGTTTGTAGTGTGATAGTACCGTCCGATGCTGCGGTTAAAGCTATCTTTGTCTATAGGAGGGACTATATCCATTTGCAAATTGGTCTCTATGGGTTTCTCTTTTCTAGTTAGAGGCAATGACGAAAGCTCCATCGATATCAAGGAAGGCACAGAGAACTGAGTCCCTACCACACCGGTTTGCCCCTGTCATTTAAATCCTGTCGTTTGACCTTAAGATCGCTGGGAAATATTATCTGACCATCTATAATTCCATTCCATACTATTTATACTCAAGTATCATTGATTAATTTATCATAACCAGAATTAACCCAAACATATACTTGGCGATTTTACCAGGCGTCACCACAAATATCGTAGTATCGAACAGATCAAAAGTTACAGCTGCCAAAATATTTCAGAATTGACCTCTCATGACTGAAAACCCAAACAGTTGAGGTATTCTTCTGGGAAGGGCTAGAGAGAGAAATAAGTTAGGAAGGTGGATTTCATTTTCAACTTCATTGAGTGGCTCGAGATGGACGGTAAAATCTTATCTTCCTCTCATTTCGACTACACTGTTCAGCAATTGTTATTTAGCTGAAATGGGATTGGAAGGGAATTATCCACTATGAGCTGCTCAACAATGGCCAGACCCTTAATTTGTACCTCTACTGTGAGCAACTTGACCGTTTGAAGCAGGCGATTGACCAGAAGCGGCCAGAATTGGTCAATGGGAATGGTGTTGTGTTCCACCAGGACAACGCTCGCCCTCACACATCTTTGAAGAGCCGCCAGAAGCTACGGGAGCTCGGTCCATGCAAAACGCGCTTGGTGATACAAAGTTGGCTTCAAAAGAGCCTTGCGAAAACTGGTTGTCTGAGTTTTTTGCAAATTAGGAGGGGGTTTATAAAGGGGGTTATGAAGTTGCCTTCTAAATGGCAACAAGTTTGCGAACAAAACGGGGCATATTTGACTTGAATCGGATAATTCTAAGTACGTTAAATAAAGCGTCAAATTTCGATCACAAATACGACATTTCTTTTTCCCCAACCCAATATTTGAGTCCTGTATAGCTATACTGTGCTAAAAAAAAAAAAACTAAGTAACAGTCCAAAAATTATGTGAAAGCATCGGTGTCGCTCTGAAAATGACTTAGTTAATTTTTAACGGTATTTTATAACTTTAAACGAAGAAGAGCAAATACCGAAGTTCTAAGTAACACATAATTTAAGCAAATTAGTGTTAATAAAACCCACAACGTGAGTCAACAAACCCATACGAGGTTATTCGCATTAAATGAGTCCGACGCGTAAGAACCAAAACAAAGACAGATCTCACTTTGTTTATGTGATGTATGTAAACGCCCGAAACTGTGCTCATTTACATATTTGTGTAGAAATGTTATTTTATGCTAATGAGTAATTTTGTGCAAGCACCCATTAGGAAAGACGATCGCTAAGTGGCTGTGGCTGTGAGTAATACTGGTTCTTGTTTTAACTACACCCACACTTCATTGACGTTACCACAGGCCAGTAAAGGGTAAAATTACCATATTGACTTTCGCACTTTTTAGTAATTTGTGTACTTCGTACCCTTCGTGTTTTAATCTAATCTGATTTAAATTCGCCTAAAATCCTTACAAACTAGAAGGACTATAATTTCACTCTCTTTTATTTTCAGCATTTTAAAAAATGTTATTAAACCCATTTGCTTTTATATTCTTCAAAGAAGTCTTCTCAGCAATGCAATGTTCTTTTTGGAGCGCGATACAACTAAATACTTATCCATCAAAAAACTATTGCGCATGAAATATTGAAAAAGGTTCTGAGACTTCACCCTTTCAAAATTTAAATCGTTTAAGGGTTTACATGGGTTTCGTGGGTTCAAAAAATCGATTTTTTTGGCTTATTAATTTCTACAACATCTCAAGAATATTATCCGAAATTTTCAACACGATCCGAATAATAGTTTCGGAGATACAGCCTTTGGAAGGTGTGCGCTCCAAGCCACTTTTATTGTTACTCAAAACTTTAACGCGATTTTCTCGGAACTGTGTTTTCAAAGTCGGTTGTCAAATGTTCTCGAAAACTACTCAACCGATCTTGATAAAATTTTACGCAGGTGTTCGAGATACAATTTACTCGTGCTTGGACGAAGGATTTTTTTTATTTTATGATTTTATTTTTCTATTTTAAAAAAACACAAAATGTCAAGCAAATTTGACCGAAATTTTAATTTTTTTGGAAAAATGTCTGCCAAAATTCCAATTTTTCCTTTTTTTTCTTTCCTTCGTTCAAGCACGAGTTGATGCTCTTAACTAAAAAACTTAGTTTTTTTTTGTTTTTCATTTTGGATAATCCTGTCAGGAGTTATGCTAACAACGCGGACGTGTCACAATGGAGGAGTTTTAATTTTTTTTTTTTTTTTTTTTTTTGAAAAATTCAGAAATTATTCTTTAAATATATACCCATAAGACAGAAAATAGTTTGAATTAAATAAATAATTTTTCACATACAAAAAAAATATTGAAAATAGGCCTTTTTTTACCAGACGAAACCCATGTAACCCCTTAAGTGTTTAAGTATAACGATCACACTTTACGAGACAATGTGGAGCGATTTCGTACGGTAAATACTATCTCTTGTAGTGAAGAAGCCCTTTTTCATATAAGTGGAAGTATGAAGCAAAATTGTCATTATTGGACATCTAAAGGACAGAACTCATTACTAAAGCATCAGCAGCCACTTCACAGTCGCAAAATGAAGGTTTGGTGTGTCCGCTATGGACACTTATTTTTTGAAAAGCGTCCAGGGCTAGCAATTTTGGACGATGTCTCTTATCGATGTATGCTGAACGACTATTTTCTGTCAATAATGAGAGAACATCCTTCCCTCACTATGTACACAAGCACGACTTCAGCAGGATGGTGCCAAGCCGCACACTGCCAGAGAGACCATGGCGATACTGCCTATAAAACAGGTGCAGCGATCATCGTAACTTTCGCCACCGATCACCCTGTATGTCAAAGAACTCGATGTGGTCTAACTGTAGGTCCAGCAAAGCGGCACAGAGATTGCCAAAAATCGATTATCTGCAATGAGTGTTTGTTAAGTATAAAGTTACTCCCTTTAATTTCATTTCATGAAAACCACTTTCCTACAGGGTACTTTCAAATGTCTTTAGAAATATATGTATGTACATGTTTCTGTGTAACATCTGTATAGGCAGGGCATAGAACAAAAGAGTGAAAGGAAATCTAATATAAAATACAAAACCACAAAAAATGAAGTTGGATTGCCCGAGCGGGACCATAAATTAGGCCTATCCACCTGTCGCAACAAAAACATGTCACCACGCAAACGAGGTTGGCAGTCCCAGAGCGGAATGCGGCATGAGAGTGGGTGGCGTTGGGCCCTCTTTATCGGTACTTCAGCTTTTGGTTTAGGGAGTTAACATGACCATGGGGAGAATACTTTTTTGTATTTACCAGCACGTCGGGTTTTATCAGCGATTTTAGCAATGTATGATTTTGTTGAGCACAGAAGTTGCTTTAAATTTTATTTGTTGCATAAAATTAATGATGCATAAACATGTAGAATGTTGCAAAAGACCTTCGATGATCAGGTTAATGGTAAGTGGTAAAAATAGTTCAAGAAATGTAGAGAACGCGTTGAAAATGAAGCCCATCCTCGGTGGCAATCAACATCACTAGATTAACCAAACGCCTAGGGAATCAAAGATTTGGTCATCTGAAATCATTGAACGACAATTAGCGACCTCGATAATACTTTTAATAATTGACTTAGATAATTATTTGGAAAGATGGCAATGCACCACTTCACCCTGCACTGGTTCTTTGAGAATATTTACGTAAAAATTAAAAAAATATCATTTCATAACCGCCATATTCGCCTAACTTAGCAGCTTGGGACTTTTAAGTAATTTCTAAATTCAATTCGGGGACGCCATTAAGGCGCGGTTCAGGAGGTCATACCGGAAATCGTTTCCAAACTTCCATAAATATGTACCCACATATGTATGTATATTGCATCAGAGGATAGAAAGTATGTGAAGGTGATGAAATGGAGGTTCATAAATAAACAAAGTTTTTAAAATTTATAATCAATTTCATATAACTTTTCGATTACAGTAGGCCTGATTAGCTTTTTCTCTGATTTTTTTACGTATTACATAATTCCATTGGAAGCTACACATTGAAAATCGGGTAAAGACGCCCAGTATAACCTTCTACTCCTGCAAATCTATGTTCGGTAAAAACAGGGGACTCAAGCCACAGGTCGTGCTGTAGATGTACAACGCAGTGGTTTTGCCAATTTTAACGCATGGATGCCTGGTTTGGTGGGAAGCTCTTCGGAAGGGCTATAATCTCACTAAACTGGGGAGGATCCCAAGGACTGCATGCATTGTCATCACCGGAGAATGTAAAACTTGCACCAGTGCTGCCCTGAATGCCCTTTTGCACTTACTTTGCATCGACTTAACCGTGATTTCCATCACAACTCAAAGTGAAATCAGGTTAAAGGAGGTTGGCCTCTAGAGGCAATCTTTCAAAGGACATGGTAGCATTTTCGGGCAGTTAACACCGTATTTCTGCGACATGCGAACAGATCCCTCTATCCGCAAACTAGAGTTTGAGGGTCGTGCTAGAGCAATCTTTCCAAATAGGCAGGATTGGATCGAGGGGAAAATCTGCACCGAAGCTTGCACCTCTGTCTTCACTGACGGTTCCAAGATGGAATCGGGAGTTCGAGCAGGGGTTTTCTCTAAATCAGCCAATTTATCTATCTCCTTAAAATTGCCGAACAATGCTAGTGTTTTTCAAGCAGAAGTCTTTGCGATCTTGCAGGCATTTAAATTGCTTAAGGAACGCGGGAGCGAGGGACATATTAACATTTTCTCCGAGAATCAAGTCGCGATTAAGCCTCTGACGACGCCATGGTGCAGAACGAAATTAGTAAACTTCTTTAATGAAGAGATCAAATCTCCTGGGTGTGCAGGTAACATTTCTCTGATCTGGGTTGCAGGACATAGGAACATAGAGAGAAATGAAATTGCTGATGAGCTTGCCAGAAGGGGAACTGAATTGGTCTCCGAGACCTCCTACCCGATCATCGGCATCCCCTTGACTGTTGTTAAAGGGAAACTCCACAAATTATTTCTCAGGAAAGCGTAGAAAAGATGGAGCTCCATTTCTTCATGTGCTATTTCGAACACCCTTTGGCCCCAATACGATATACGAAGGACTCAGAAGGTTCTTTGGTCTCCTCGCCATTCGATTTCCAAACTCGTAGCTATGTTTACCGGTCACTGGACGATTGGCACACACGCGGAAAAGCTAGGGTTACCATTTAACCCCCATTGCAGAAGCAGTGAGGACCTTTCAGAGAAGAAGACTGTAGAGCATTTTCTCTGTAAATGTCCGGGTTTGGCAGCTAGACGACTAAGGTCACTGGGCGCTCCTTTCTTCGACAGCCTACGGCAGTGCGCCAACCTAAATCCAATAAATATTCTCCATTATACCAACAGCACTGGTTGGCTGTAGATATCTGCGTGTCGGAGGTCTCATATGTGTATCAAAATGGCGCTTTAGTGCTACTTAAGGAGTGCCAGGTGCAACCATTTCACCTACCTACATAATTTTCGAAAAGTTTCAAAATCGTAATTCTAATTAGTGAATAAGTAGGAAAAGTTCCTTTTAATTTAACATTACTCTAAGCTGCATTAAGTGGCGCTCACGAAATCCAAAGCACATAGGTCCAAGGCAAAGGATACCACCCTTTGGCTAACTGCTCCTGCTTGAACCATCTGGTGTCCCTGATCTCAATAGAATCTGAGTTCCCATCTTTCGCTAGCTATTGGACAAGTGGAATACAGGATACCTTTCTTTTCCAGGAATGATCTGATTGCTTAAATCATTGATAGCCCAGGAGAAGTATACAGTTTTAGGTGAATGAGGTCAGAGCTCTCACTGGGGTAAGGTTATCACGAAATATGAAGATATCTTTTCCTTAAAGTTCGGTTCTAGTCTGCCTTCATGATGACTAATATGTAATTCAGTCTGGCAGTAACCGAAAAATCGAAAAGAGCAGAAGATCTCTTCATTACCCTGCCCTCTGCCAAAAAGTCATTCCTGCCGATCTGTACGGCATTCTGAGTACATACATGAGTGAACTAAATTTTCGTGAGCTCACTGAGATGTTGTTCTCAAGTTGTTATAAGATGCCCTGCAATGTCTAGGGACTGGAGGTTAAAAATATCACATAGAGACTCACTCGATGTAGCTTCGAGCGCTTCGCAATTTAAATTTAAATTTTGTAATTTAAAAACATACACCAAATTTTTCAAATATAGGAAATTGAATTAAAATTAAATTAAAAAATGAGTAAAACGACGAAAAGCAATACGTGTACAAATATTCATAAAAGCAACCACAACTACAACGATTTAGATACTAACAATGATATGTCGGATGAATTGAGCGCGTACAGCTCGGAGGAAGACGAGGTGACATCACGAAAATCGCGAAAAATACAGCCAACTGATGCTGCGGATTACGAGGATGGGGGCGGAATGTAAAAATGTAAATTAATTTGTGTGCAAGTAAATTACAAGTGATATTTTCATATTTGAGCCGTAAGCCCTGGCAGCTAGTGCTCCTTTTTTT
This sequence comes from Anastrepha fraterculus, assembly GCA_037575425.1. Taxonomy (NCBI): domain Eukaryota; kingdom Metazoa; phylum Arthropoda; class Insecta; order Diptera; family Tephritidae; genus Anastrepha; species Anastrepha fraterculus. Next base: position 88,239 of record JAYXIM010041585.1, on the reverse strand, counting down.
ATTGTAAAATAATAATTTATTGTTATTTTCCATATATTAAATTAATTAATTAAAAACATACACTAGGACCAATAACCTATACACAGATCCAACGAGAAATACCGGATCCTCGCTCCGCTACTCTGGAATCTCATTGTACATACTTCATCCTTAAATTTGTAAAATACTGGCTGTAATGTCATCGATAATGCGAATGATATTGCATTAACGGCATCAGGGAAGCATCCCCTGCTACCGAATTAAAGTACCGCGGGATTATTCTAGAACGTAAACTCAACTGGAACCAAAATATCGAAGACAGGATAAGAAAGCAGTCACTGCACTTTATGCATGTAAAACGGCTATAAAAAAAAGATCGGGCTTAAAACCGATCATAGTAATCTGCCTGTATACTGCGCTTGTGAGGCCTATCCTCTTCATCGAGGTCACTGTTTGGTGGAAAATATCGTATCTAAGAGCAAAATGGAAAGGATACATACAAGGGGCAGCATTCGCGCTGATCACAGGAGCGCTACCTTCTACCTCAACTAAGGCCCGTGAGATTATATTAGTCTTTCTCCCTATGGTTATCTATTTCGGGGCTAATGCTAAAGCAAACAGACTGATTGCATGACTACCCTGGAAATATTTTAGGATCAGTGGCTGTTTTCACTGACAGATCGAGACTAAATAATAAGGTCGAGTGTGCCTTCTATTGAGAAGTGCTGCAGTTTTTTTTGTTTTGTTTTTGTGGAGAAGGAAAGCATCGAAAGCCTATGGCCATTGTGGCCGTCAGTGTGGGAAACTTAAGTCTACGGCAACTATGTGTCTTTCCAGCTCAGTTAATAGCTATAAAGGATATACCATGTGGGTCAGGAGCTCAACTGTTGCAATGCAGCTGATCACCATCTATGTTACGTTGCGTATGCCAAGTTGTCATAAAATTTCGCAGTGCAATAATACTTCGTTCAAAGCAGCAATTCAATGTAAAACTATTCTTAATTAGCTGGATAAGCGGTGTCCCATGAACGCTGTCCGGGTTGCTGGAAACTGGGACATTCCAAGAAATTGTATAGCAGAAGACAAATGATCTTTAATCAGTTAATAGTGTCTGTCCATCTCTTTATCTTCAAGCAAGCTTTGAGTCAGGTCGGTCCACAGTGTGCAAGCCAGCATTAGATGAACCACTTGTGGGATACGGAGCCCGCTTGTGGGATAAATGGACAGGTTTGATCTAAGAGAAATGAACACAGAAATAGGTCTCTCATCTATTTAGATGATGAAGGAAGGCATACTATTGGAAGACCGGTTGGTATCATCCCCGCCACTGCCTAATGGGAACATATGGGAAACGTATATGGTTTCTATCTAATAATTTCTGACATATATTACCTATGTAGCTGCAGGAACGAAGAGGAGGTAAAGAGTGTTAATTACTTCCTCTCCCACTGCACCGCTCTTCCCAGAATGCGATATCGTTGTCGAAATTCATACTTCTTTGGATGTCTAGCAGAATTAGAATCAGCAGCAACCCACATTATTTTATAGTTAATACGAGAAACAAGGCTTGAACATTGCCTATGGGTCCGATCAGGACATTCTAGTTAACTATTTGGGTTTGTGCCATGTTCCTGCAAAGTTGGTGGTTAATCCCAAATGACCTGAATTTCATGCAATAAAAGGGGGTCAAATACTTGATTTCATACGCAAGAGATGTGGGTTTATGAGTCTAGACATCAGGCGAGTGAGTGAAGAGCTCCGAATAAACCAAGGCAAAAGCAGCATGCCGTTTTCAGTAAAAAAAGCGAGGCTCGCAGTTTTTAAGGATTCCATCTGTATTGTACGCCACGAATTTTTGTGGGAAAACAACTCCTGGATGTTGCACCATGAAAACGTAATGCGCACATTGGCATCATTTTCCGTGAATTTGTTACCAAGAACGAAACAAATACCATCCAAAAACCATTGAATTCACCTGATGTGGCTCCTTGCGGTTTTTTCCGTTCGATCGAGTTACGGGCAACCACTTCGGCGTTTTAACAGCGCCGAAAAGAAGTAATGGAAAACTCGAAGACGGCTCTGATGGCTATGCCGAAACTAGAGTTCTAGGAATGCTCTAAGAGCTGGATCGACCGCTGGCGTAAGTGCATTGAAAGTGATGGGGACCACTTTGAAGGCGATAATATCACTTTTTAGGAATAAACTCGTATTTTGAAATTTTTAAATATATTGCGGGAACTTTTTGATCAAGCTGGTACGGGGGGCTAGGGCAGGCATTCGCGTAGCACTAGGTTATATATTAACCCACTCGTTAATAGATCAAATGCATCAGTAATTGAAAGACGATATAAGTAGACGTATAGTTGAAAAAAATATTAGGAAATAATCCAAAGTTATTTTAAAATGGGATATGCTGCTTACACAGTGCGTAATTTGAGAAGATTATTTGTGTGTTAAAAGCGAATGATGCGCTTGCTAGTGGGCACTACTAGAGAATACCCGTACGTACTTATGAAAATGTCAAACACAATGCAGGAACATCGACTTGGCCATGAATATGAGGCTTTGGTGCACTCAATTCGCCTCGCCAGATTGCAATTTGGTCATTAAATATCGATTATCTGCAGAGTAATACAGAGACGATCCTGTCCTAAAGGGCAAAGAATAATCAAAAAAGCCATGAAAAATTGGAATTACAGCATGCGCTACCGAAAGCTAGAGGAGAAAGCTAAATTGCATAGGCAATGCACCTAACATAAATATTTGAAAGTTATGTTCGTCCTAGTAAAGCCAAAAAAAAAAAAATGCCAAAGAAAATTTTGCTTTGTTCATTTTGTTGCATTTTCAATATTCAATTGCGATACCTGTATTTGGATTCACTGTACGCAAATGCCACTTATATAATTAAGATTTCAAAGACGCAAAACACCATTTATGTTTAAAATATTGCATAATTTTGTAAGTTGATAATAATTACGGAATTTGAGTTTTTGAGATTATATAAATAAATTAAGTGATGTAATGGCGGCTTACAGCGAGAATACTCGCTTTAAAGTTATAAATTTCAAGTTGAAAATAAAGTTGGATGCGGATATGCGAGTGTGAGTACGCAGACACTTTCACTGATTGCAAAATGATAAAAGTCAGGGAGAAGAACGAGTGAGCTGTACGAGTTTGAGGACGTAACAATGACCCTTCAGTTCCTGCCCGTCTCCTCGATCAAGTGTTATACTGAAGCCCAGTTACAACTAGGCGGAAGCAATAAAATCAAAAGTTGAAGCTGCAGCTGACAGATGACGAAGAATTTGAAAGTGATGAAGCAGACAAGCAAGCCAAGAAGGATAACTACTCGAGCAACAAAAAAGTGTTTTGAGATGCGAGGAACGAAGCTCTCCACCAGCACTGTTGATATTTTTTTTATGTAAGCATGCCATGACATGCATATACATAGATGATATGTATGCGTGTATGTATAAGCATCAGCCTGTTTGCAAAAATGTTGCAAGGATATGTGGGCATGTGAAGGTTGTTACGACACAAAATCGCACAATTTTCTTGAGTGAATGCGAAGAAACGCAAATTGTAAGTGGTACACAAAATTGTATTATACATAAATACACACACACACACACACACATACATACAAAAGCATGAAAGCATACACGCGTAAGTATTTGAAAACATCTTATCTCTGCATATGCAACTATCACACACACACATGCACATATATGCGCGGAAGAAATTTTCGAGTTTATTTGAAAATTCCATAGCCTTTTAGTTGATTTGCTGCCGCGACGCAACCAGCTGAAAGCCCAAAGTAGTCGAAAAGACGTCTGCATGAATGCATAACTGTACTCTTATATTTACAATAACGCAATATACTGTTACTGAAAGCAGTTGAGCGAAAAATACAAGGTGGCACAAAATTAATCACCCTATCGGAAGATTTATAATGTCGGCAAATGGCGTCGTGCGTCAATCATATTTGCAACTGGTCAATGGAGCGCGTAAAAGTCATAAAAAAAAGATTAACATCAATCAAAATATTTTTTTTAATTATCATAGTAAAACAGTTATACAAAAACAAAAATGCATGATTCATTTTGCGCCACCTTGTATTTAAAGACACAAGCGAAACATGCCCGTACGTATTCAACGATTTCCTTCTGCATTTTAGCAAAATTTGATAAATCAAAAGTAAAATGCTGCGAAATTTATTGAATTGCATGCAATGCTTAAGTGATGATTGCTATGAAGAAGTTGTGAAAAAATCAACCCAGTAAATAAAAGTAAAATATTATTTGAAAAGCGAAAAGCAAAATACGGAGCGAAATCGCACGCATGTGTAAAGGGAAATCAAAATAAAGTTGAGTGGCGGGACGTGATGTTTGTGAGAAGGAATTTTGTTTTTGATAGCAAACACAAAAACACAAAAAAAAACAACGAAGTATATTCAACAGCATTGAATGGGCGGCTGAACATAAATTGAAATACGAGAAACTTGAAAACCGTTTTAGAGAAAAAAATATAATACAAATTCTTATAGTAAAAACTGGAGGAGGCTGCCGCATGCAGATGTGCACAATTTAGATAGTTGGTTATTTAAGGTCCTCACCTCATTTGAAATGGTTCTTGGGTGTTTCTTTAAAAGCGTGTAAAACGGAAACGAAAAAAGATTTTTTTTATTTTTCTTTAGAGTATTTTACCATCAAACTTAAATTCAGGCTTCCGGACCACTGTAGTGTTTTCCAAGCGAAGGTATCTGCAATTAAGGCAGTAACTACCGTTAAGGTAGTAAATATTTACTCTGATAGCCAAGCGGCAGCTAGGGCCTCGGGCTCGTTATTTGTGCGTTCCAGATTGATCGGGAATGTCTGGCTTCGCTCTCGACTGCATCGGAATACTTCGACATCAGGCTCATTTGGGTTCCCGGTCACAGCGGCATAGAGGGTAACTGCTGGGCTGATGAGCTGGTTAGACAGGGAGTTTTGGAGACGGTTTCGTCGCGAAATGAGAGGATTGGGATTCCCTTAAGCACCTGTGGTCTGCTTCTGGAAAGAAGAGCCTCTCAGGGTCAACTCAGCGAGCGCTGGGCTAGTGCGCAAACGTGCACGGTCGCGAGATCCTTCTGGACACGGGTAGGTCGGGGATGCTCAAGGGAGCTCCTAAGGCTAACACAGCCCCAGCTCTCGAGTTTGGTGGGTATCCTTACCCGACATTGTCCTTAGGTGTTCATGCCGTGAGACGAAGGGATTGCCTCAAGTCCGTTCTGCAGAAGCTGTTTTGAGGGCGAGGTGGAATCATCTCAACACCTTCTTCTCAGCTGCCCTGCTCTCGTCTGACAAAGATTTAGACATCTGTGCTCTCATTTTTTCGCTACGCCTGCGGATATAGCGGGTCTAAATATCACAAATTTGGTGAAGTTCATCAGTAGCTTGTGGCGGCTAATTACGAAAGCAAATCAGCCGCCGTCGGTGTCGTCGTAAAATGCATGGTCAGTATCGTCTCCAATCCCAAGGGTCCTTCTTCCTTCCCTTCTCCTTTCTCCTCTCCCCTGCATGGCATTGTCATTATCGCGTAAACTACGATCATCCGGAAAAACAATGTTTAGTATTTTTTTCGGACCTTTAAAGTAAAGAAAAGGGTCGAAAAACGGTTTTTCATCTTTGAACGTCCGCTCGTTTGTCAAATTTTATTTTATTTTTTTCAAGATCGTTGTTCACAAGATAACAATATTCATACTGAACAAGCACCTTTATGACTTTTTGATTTTCAGACACCTGTGAGTCCCGCCAGCGACACATCTTTATTTGGAACACCATTTTTCGAAGGCTGACGACTTTTAGAACGAACCTCGTATGGGCAAAAAAAAATTTTTTTTTTTTTAAATGGATCAAAATAAAAATTTTTTTTGAACCAGTTGATTGCGCAGAAAGCACAAAAGTTGTTCAATGATGGAATAAAGGCTCCACCCAAGAAATGGCAAGAGACCGTGGATTAAAAGCGCGCATCGTCATTATTTTACATTTGTCAGAAGGCCTTTTATTCCGATTTTCAACAAATATTATATATAAATGTTTTATTAAAGTGAATTTTACAAAGTTTTTTATATTTTAATTTCCCCAGCTACCTCTGCACGCGACTCAACCTATTACTCGACTCCCTCTCGGGTATCTGAACTCTTGTCATTTTTGCGCTTGGGTGTAGGGTTGCCAAGTTGCTGACACATTAATCTTCTGATGGTAATTTCATGAAAATTATTTGGATCGGAACTTGGCGTGAAACTTTGCTTAAGAGGCTTAAAAAAATCGCTTTTTTTGCATAACTGTCTTACCAAACTATTCAAGAATGTGTCCTCAAAATTTCAGAAGCAAATTCAAAATATTTTCGGAGTTACAGAAGAAATTGTGAGCAAGCGTCGAGCAGGTATGAGCGGCAGGATCACTCGAAGCGCGATTTCTCCGTTTTTTATTTTTACGATTTTTCCTAATTGGCGGGAAAGATAGGGAAAAAGTTAAACGTTCTATTGAAACGAGATTACATTGATTGTTTTCGGAATTAAATTATCTTCTAGTTGAACCTAAATAACCTTAAGTAAGTTATGACTAACCCACATTTTAAACAATCTAAAGTGAATTTGTTTTTCCAAAAAAATTAAGTGTTTTTTTTTTAATTCGCGAAAAATTGCTGAATTTTTTTTGGGTTTTTGGTTTTAGATGAAAATTGCGACCTGCATCTTTCCCGCCACACGACACATGCACACTGGAGGCGCCTCGGCAAAATGCTTGTACCAGGCATAACATGACATATATTTTAATGAAAAAATTTGAGAAGACTATTGAAATATATAACAATAAAACCTGAAAGTTTCGTTTCAATCGAATATTTCTTTCCTTCCCAAAAAAAAAACCACGAAAAAATCGATTTTTTGAAGCCTCTAAGCAGGATCCCCACTTAAGGGAGTAATATAACTCTCAATAGATGGATTCGGCAAATATGCAGGGATTTTTTTTTTTTTTTCGATAATACATAAGATGGAAGCGAGCCACGAATATGCTAGCCCGCCCACTTGTGCTTCTAATAAGTATTTTCATTCTTGCGTGCGTTCCTATGTGACGAACTGTATATGAATATCTAATAAAAAAAGTCCCCAACGCATGTAAATTGTATTATTTTGTAATCTTGCGTGGATTAAACAAAAACTGCACAAAGTGTGTTCCTTTTTTTGGTTTTTTGTTTTGCATTTGCTTGTTTGTGGGTGCTCACATAAGTCCTTCACCAGCCTCCTAATGTAATTTCCATAGAATTGCAATTTTTCGCATAAATTTTCAAGGAGGCGGATGGCATGCAGCATTGCACATATTGTTTGTAAACAAGGACACTTGTGGTCGACGAAAGCGAAAACAAAAATAAAAAAAAACATATGTAACAAAAAATGCATTTACATAAATATAACTAAACAAGTAAATGTGTATAAAGGATGCAAAAAGAAAAATATATGCGCATCCTTATTTTTTTCTCGAACTACTCATAAATGTTCCCCCTCACGTTTGCATGCGGCTCATTGTCTGTGTAGAAATGAAATAATGCGCGTACGGAAAATGCACTTATGTACGCAAAAAGCCACAAATTGTTTAGCATGCTTGCAGGCGTTCAAGCGTGGAAGGAACTAAGAAAAAAAAAACCTTTGGTTGTAGCAATTGCGAACATGGGGCAAGACAAGTGCATAAACTTAATTCCCCTATGAAAATTTTGCATCAGGGTTGTTTCATATAACTCCAAGTATTTTTACTCACATAAAAAATTTGCATACATACATACATACATACATGCATACATTATGTAGCTAAAATATGTCAATGTGCATTCGTGCATGTGCGTATACATGCGAATCATTTTCATATTCTCGGCATGGATGGCCACTTGAAATGTTGGTGCGTCTTGGCAAATTTGCGCTCCACGAACAAGCCATAAATATCTTTCGTGCAAGGAAATGTTTTAAAGCAAAAAACTCTTATTTGTTATTTATTATTAAGTACATTTTAAATTAAAAATTAGTTAAATAAGCCAATAATGGTAAAGAAGTTATCAACCGGGCATAGTCAGCGCTTGGAAATATCGCAAGCAAAATAAATTCCGGGCTTTGAGCTCAACTTCTTAAAAATACTAGTTTGCACAGAAAGATTCCACGTAGAAACTCTATTCTTATCTCTATCTTTTTAACCCGAAATAACCCACGGTTGCCATATATAATAAGGTTGTCAAAAAAGTCTTGCGGTATTTTTATTGAATTTTCAATTGTTCATAAAATTGGTTATAATAATGCGATTTAAGTCAAATATGCGACGTTTTGTTCGATGACGAGTTCCCAACGAGATGCCAACTTCATAATGCCCCTCTTATAGAAGCTCGCTTCCCTATTGTCAAAAAACTCGGAGAGCCAATTTTCACAGGACTTTCTAGTGGACAACTTCCGACTACCAAGCTCGTTCACCATGGACAGAAATAGGTGGTAATCACTTGGTGCGAGATCCGAACTATACGGTGGATGCAAAAGAACCTCCCATCCGAGCTCCCGGAGCTTCTGGCGCGTCACCAAAGATGTGTGTGGCCTGGCGTTGTCCTGATGGAAAACAATTCGGCCTCTGTTGATCAAAGATGGCCTCTTCTGCATGAGTGCTGCATTTAAGCGGTCCAGTTGTTGGCAGTACAGCTCCGAATTGAGCGTTTGGCCATAGGGGAGCAGCTCATAGTGGATGATTCCCTGCCAATTCCACCAAACACACAGAAGAACCTTCCTGGCCGTCAATCCAGGCTTGGCCACCGTCTGGGCAGCTTCACCGCTTTTCGACCACGACCGTTTGCGCTTCACGTTGTCGTAAGTGACCCACTTTTCATCGCCAGTCACCATCCGCTTCAAAAACGGGTCGATTTTGTTGCTATTCAGAAGCGATTCGCATGCATCCATACGGGCAAAAATGTTTTTTTGCGTCAAGTCGTGTGGCACCCATACATAGAGCTTCTTTTTGAATCCAAGCTTCTTCAAATGGTTTATAACGGTTTGATGACTCATGCCCAGCTCTTGGCTGATGCTACGGCTGCTACTATGCCGGTCTCTTTCGATCAGTTCAGCGATTTTATCGCAATTTTCGACGACAGGCCTTCCGGACCGTGGCGCATCTTCGATCACCTCTGCACCAGAACGAAAACGTTGAAACCATCGTTGTGCGGTGGAAATGGAAACTGTATCGGGTCCATAAACTGCACAAATTTTATTGGCAGCATGAGATGCATTTTTGTCTTTATCGTAGTAGTACTGTAAAATATGTCGTATTTTCTCTTTATTTTGCTCCATGTTTGCGACGCTATAACTCACGAACGACTAAAAACAAACAACAATTAATCAAACACGTGTTAGTACGTGAAAAGAGCTTTCCAAAAAGCGTGAACCGATGCGACGAATACAACTAGAACTACGCGCTTGCAAAGACAAGCTTGCGGAAATACCGCAAGACTTTTTTGACAACCTTAGATATCTATAAAGAGTGATTAAGTTGCAAGGGCCGGTGTTGATTTTAAATAAAATACAATTTTTTTAGGAAATTATTGTCATTTCTCTTTATTATGATAATATTGGTATGGCTCAATTACGTATGGAATAAAATATCGGCCAGATGACCGCCGCGGCCTCGGCGGCACACCTCCGATGATCCAAATTTTCGATGATGCTGAGGCATTTTGAGGTTCTATGCCGTTAATGTACCGAATTATCTCATCCTTTAGCTCTTGAATTATTGCTGGCTTAGCGACGTACACCTTTTCTTTCAAATAACCCCAAAGAAAGAAGTCCAACAGTGTCGCTGACGTTTAGGTGTGGTTCACATTCACCATCGGCCCTTGAAATTTAACCACCCATTACTTGCAAAAAAGCGGTCGGTATCAAATGGGTACTAACACCTCGTGTTACGCACTGGCTCTATACTTCTGTAGTTAGGCCAATCTTAATGTATGGAATACTTGTATGGTGGCTATATGCTCAAAAGGCGACTTACGCTAAAATCATGAGAAAGGTCCAAAGAACAGTTTTGTATGCATCTCTGGCGCTTTAAGGACTACCTCAAACAAAGCGCTGGAAGTGCTAATCAACTTGCCTTCACTAAATCTCGTAGGGAAACACGTGGCCGCCGCCTCGGCGTTCAGACTCAAAAGTATGGCGCTATGGAAAGACCGGTGGCTTGGCCACGCTTCTAATGGGTGTTTTTTTTTTTAGAGGTTAGGTTTTCAAGTTGGCACTACTTTTTTCGTAGATGGTCTTTTTGACAGCTGTCACTTGATTTATGCTCAGTTTGGTTTGCCATTTCATAATGAATAGACTTACACCTGAACAACGTTTGCAAATCGTGCAAATTACGAAAATAATGGTTCGGTTCGCGCGACGCATCGAAGAAAATTTTGTTCAGCGATGAAGCTCACTTTTGGTTGAATGGGTATCATTTTTAAAACATAATGGCAAACCCTTATCTTTATAATAAAGCTAAATTCTTGGCCATAACATTAAATTATATACGTTTTATTTCATCTTGAAAACCTAACCTCTAAAAAAAACACCCTATATTTTGCAATCTCTGAATAGTCACAAACAAGAAATATACTACTATATCCCTAGACTTACCTTTGAAAGGCTGTTCAAGACGAGTATACCGTCAAGAAGGGAATGGCAGACACCAAGGCCATGGAAAAGGAGGGAATGAAATTTTTACACAGATGTCACTTCTTAAGTGAGTTGAATTAAAAAAAATAGTCCCTCTTATGTACGTCTTCACTTACGAGCTTTATCTGTTCTATTTTCAGTGAGTTGAAAAATTCATCACGCCACGAAGCTGGTATTAACTCGTGAAAATTTTCGTGCGATGACTTATTACTATTTTCATATGACATATTGCAAGATAGAGGCATCTTTGTGCATTAGTGGGATCAGCATATATTGAATATTGTCGTCAAGCAAATGTGTTGTTGTTGGATACCAAAGAAAAGCAGATGATCGCTTGTTTGGTCGTGAAATCTGGTCATGTCGCAACTATACCAGTAGAGAAACTTAAAACAGTCAGTTCTTGGCAGTACACAAAGATTTGTTTGGAAGAAGTTTTCGGTGAATTAAGGAAAACCAACCGCCGAAGAAGAATCATAGGAATCATCACCAAGACAATACGAGCTCTCCCGTAGCGGCTTACGCAAGAGAGTTTTTGAACACTCAAAAGAACGAATTGAATGGGGTATCCGCCTGATTTGCCACCTAATGATTTCTTTTTGTTTCCGAACATCAAAAATAAAATGCGAGGTCAACGTTTTTTAATGACTGTAGACCGACTATTGAAGTCTTTAAACTGCTTGTTTGGAGGTGTTCACTTTTAAGTGGGATAAATTCTTTGCAAATTGATTCAAGCCTATGCAAAAGTGATTAGACTTCCAAGGAGAATATTTTAAACAGCAAAAAAGCCTTTTTTATTTTTATTTTACTATGTTTTTATTATTAAGCGCAAAATATAAAAAAAGCAAGCGCTCGTGCACTTTAATTGAATATTTTTTTAAATCACTAAATATGTTTCAAATTTACATTACTAAGCAATCTTCCAGTCATAGTAGTAAACAGAACGGTAAATTGGAAAAGCGAAATAAAATTTGATAGTAGCACTGAAAAAACTTGGCAATAACGCAGCTGCCGCATATTCCATAGAAGCACAAACATCCGCCTCTCAAAATCCTCCACATACATAAAGCCATGTGTACATATGTATGTGCATATATTAATAAACACATACATAGAAGATGCACATCAGCAGAAAATAGAAGCGACGGCAACATAAAGAAGCTAATTTACCTTATCGCAGCGCCAGCGAGAGCGAAAGCTAAGGAGACAAATTGCAAATGATAGCGAAACTCATTATATAAGTATATGTGCGTGTGTGTGTAAGGCACATGTACATTTATTCCAAAGCTAGAATGCAAGCTTCTCTCATATGCGAGCAGAAGTTTTGGCTGTACCTACCCAGCAGGGAAGTTTACTAGTAATACAATTTAGCGATTATGGAGAATGTAAAGGGTTAACCACCAGTTTCAAGGGCCGGTGTTGATTTTGAATAAAATACAATTTTTTTAGGATATTATTGTCATTTCTCTTTATTATGATAATGCTGTTATGGCTCAATTACGTATGGAACAAAATATCGGCCAAATGGCCGCCGCGGCCTCGGCGGCACACCTGCATCCGATGGTCCAAATTTTCGATAACGCTGAGGCATAATTGAGGTTCTATGCCGTTAATGTACCGAATTATCTCATCCCTTAGCTCTTGAATTGTTGCTGGCTTATCGACGTACGTACACCTTTTCTTTCAAATAACCCCAAAGAAAGAAGTGCAACGGTGTCGTTGACGTTCACATTCAACATCGGCCCTTGAAATTTAACCACCCTTTAGAATAAGACTAAGACGTAGCTCGCATTCCTTCATTTTTACATAAAAAAGAATTGTGCATTTTTCACGCATATTTCACAAACGATTTTGTTTGCCCTTCTATTATACGAGATCTGTTCCAAAAACAAAAAAGACTTTATATAATATTTTTCTAATTTATTTCTTCACCTATATCTATTTTGTTCCTTTCGATAGCTGATACCTCCTCCTGTATAAAACACGCGAATTCTCGGAGAATTACTGATATGCGATTTTCGGTTTAGCGATGCCGTTTTTGTTTCCTCAATCATCGCAAAGCTCCCCATTTTTATGAGTAAATTCAGTTTTGGGAATAGGAAAAAATAATTTAAAAAAATTTTAAATTAAAATTACCACTATCTCTAATGTACAAATTGACAAATTTGGTTAAGGGTTGGGCAAAACTAATTGCCCTATGTTATAATTTTTGCCAATTGCGTCGTACCTCAATCATAGTTGGAACCTGAGAACTAAACAGCTGCAGCATACAAACGAACAAGAAACGGTGCGCATTGCTCCTCACGAGCGTGGAATAATTGCGGAGATTTTTTTTACCAATAATCAGTCGATGGTGGTACCGCAGCATCAATATCGACGTAGCAAAGCGGCTAATTATATCAATTTATTTTGGGGCTATGTACCGAAAAGAAAAAGAAGTCGGAAATTAAGTAATCCGAATGAAAAGTCAGTACAATTTCTTTGTGATAATATTTTTATGCGCCATTTGTGTTTTTCTTTGTTTTTTTTTTTGTTTTTTTTGCGATTTATATTTCCAATAAACTTAGCTCGACTGTTTCCGTTGAAAGACTACAGGTTGCACCTAACTAATTTCAAATAAGTGCACTAGCAATATTTTTTTTTTAACTTTAATGAATAAATAGAATTGTAGTAAAAGTAGTCTACTAATCAGCTATTACATACATCTGTACTCCTATATCAAAAACTCTTCAGTGAATCGAAAAACTCTACCAACTACTTGAAATGTAATTATTATTCCCAAACATAGTAGTAAACCATTAGTGGCAGCACATTATGATAATTTATTTCGAAAATTTTGTTTTTAATGACAAAATTTGCCATAAAAAGTAGGCAGTTAAAAAATGTGCGTATATAAAAAGCAAATAAATCCAAGTTCACTAACCGCTTTGGATAGAATTCAGCAATAAGCCGGAGTTTTAATTTAAAATTAAACTAAATTGGTAGTAAATAATGGATGATATAACCGGCAATTAAAATGTGAAGTATTGGTTTTTGTCAACAAATGTGTGTGAGTATTTGTACACATCTAACTACATAAACCCATTACAGATATGACTGAACGCACACATATCCCAGTAGACATTTTAGTTGCATTTGTAGTAAAAAATATATTGAAATGTATTTATAGTCTCAAAGTCAGAAGATATGTACATTTACGAGGTGTGTGTTTTTGTGGCGATATGTTGGTACTCATGTCTCTCACTCATGCCGAAGCGATCGCCCATTTTGAATGTTCAGTTAATTGTTGACAACTGCTTTGCTTGCACGTGTTTCGGCTCGTCTTCGATTTTTACCTATTCAAAAAGATGGATCAAAGAACCTGTATCAAATTTTGTGTGAAAAACGAAATTAAGTGCGCGGATGCATTCCGAATGTTGGCTGTGTCATACGGAGAAGCTACTTTGGACCAAAGCAACGTTTATCGGTGGTACAAAATGTTCTCAGAAGGCCGAGAAGATGTGAACGACGAAAAGCGTGCCGGACGCCCGAGCCCTTCAACAACAGACGAAAAAATTGATGAAGTCAAGAAAATGGTGTTGGCCAATCGCCGAATCACCGTTAGAGAAGTTGCTGAGAACCTAGACATATCGATTGGCTCATGCCATTCGATTTTTTTCAATGATTTGTGCATAAGACGGGCCGCCGCAAAATTCGTACCAAAACTGCTCAATTTCGACCAAAAGCAGCATCGCATGATCGCTTATTTGTAAACTACTTATTTCTTTATTATAAGAATTTTCACCCTAGGGATCATTGCGGAGCAGATGGTCGAAATGCAAAAAACTCTTCACTGTGTCTTTGTTGACTTTGCGGGGGCTTTTGGCCGGACTCATAAAATGTGGGCCGCGCTCCGTCGTAAAGGAGTTCGAGATAAATTGGTAAACCTGATACAGTCTCAATATATTGGTTTTTAAAGTAGGTTCGTTATCCACCCAAATTGAATAAATTGCAGTAGTGAGGCAAGGTTGCATTCTGTCGCCGCTCTTGTTTCTGATCGTAAACGATGCTGTGCTCAGCAATACCCTTGACACCCAGCCTGAAAGATGCATCCTCTGGAACCCAATCAGTGTGGAACATCTCGATGATCACGACTATGATGATGGCATTGCTTTACTATCACAACAGCGGGGACACATGCAACGCAAACTAGACGATATGGCTACCTACGCAGATCGCGTTAGGTTGCGACGAAGTCTTTTGCAATTAATGCCTCTCGAGCTGGCGCATTCACAGTGTACGCACTACCCATCTAAAGTGTATACAAATTTGTCTACTTAGGTAGCGAAATCACCCTAGACGACGCGACTAATACTGGCATTGAGTACAGAATAACAAACGTCAGATCATCCTTCGCTATGCTTAAGAGCAAATAGTACTCTAAGCAGCTAACCGCCAGAACCAAGCTAAGGACTTTCTATTCGAATGTGCATTCTGTGCTGCTGTATTTCTGCGAAACCTGGCCAGTAGCGGTTGCAATAACAAAAAAGCTCCAAACTTTTATTAACTGCTGTTTAAGAGCTATACTGCGCATATGGTGGCCATATAACTGGATTTATAATAATGAGCTCGAAGCGAACAAAAGGCTGGTTGAGTTGAGAAATACGCGAACGAAAGTGGAAATGGATAGGCCGTGCAATCCGTAAACCTGCGACTGACATCAGCAGAATGTCCGCAAGGCTCTCACCTAAGAGGACGGCCGAAAGGAACATGGAGGCAAAGCCTGTTTAGGTGGCCGCAGATAAAGTCAAAGTCAGAGCCGCACATCAATCCCAATGGCAGCAGCCGGCGCGTTAGAAAATAATAATAATTATTATTATAAAAAATGAGGCTGTATCTGTAAGAAATTTTAGTCTTTTATCATACAATACATCAACTGATCATCACTTAAACCAATGCCAGATCTCCAGCCACTTCTGTCGGGCTTAAATGTCGAAATTAAAGCTCGAGTCGATCTCTACTTACTGAAAGTCACACCTGCCATATCTGGTTTAGTAAGAAGGTGAAATTATTTAAACTAAGTTCCAAAGATTTATCTTCCTTTTTTAAATTAGTAAACCGACTAAGCCGAATGGGTTGGTGCGTGATTACCATTCGGAATTCACAGAGAGGTCGTTGGTTCGAATCTCGGTGAAAGGAAAATTAATAAAAACATTTTTCTAATAGCGGTCGCCCCTCGGCAGGCAATGGCAAACCTCCGAGTGTATTTCTGCCATGATAAAACTCCTCAAAAAAATATCTGCCGTTCGGAGTCGGCTTGAAACTGTAGGTACCTCCATTTGTGGAACAACATCAAGACACAAATAAGAGGAGGAGCTCGGCCACACACCCAAAAGGGGTGTACGCGCCAATTATATATATATATATAAACCGACTCAATGATATATTATTTCTTTCGTACAGGTTCTTGAGTTTTTCTACGTTCAGAGGCTCGTATTTACAAATCCTTTTCTATTTGCAAGTCATCAAATTTCCTACTCACCTTTTCTCATTTTCTCTGGCTAATATATTTTGGTTGTCCTAGTTAACTGCCCTCGCCAACATATCATCACGAAAAGAAAATGAAAACAACACATGGAAAAACAGGCAGACACAAATAAAAATACACCCAGAGGACAGAGATACCATAACTAAGCCAAGAGAGGTGGATGTAGGCAAAAGTACATACATAAGTATTTACCTAAGTAGTTGCGTAATGAGTACAAGGTGGTTAGTGACAGACAGCCACGCAACACAACTCTCAAAGCCACAATAAGAGTAAACAAGAAGAAGCAGAAGAGTGGTGGCAATGAATTAGCAAAAAGAAAAAAAGTAAACAAGCAAAGTGCGGAAATTACTGGCAGCAGACGCAGCAGAAAAGTGACAGCAGCTGCAGCTGGGGCAACAGCTGAATTAATGCGCCATCATTTGATGTTGGCTTAAAAATTTGCCTAAGCTTCCGCCGGCGACGCTAAGCATTCACAAAATAAAATACACGCATACGAAAAACAGAAAAAAAGTACGATATTCGGCTGTTGGTGTGCCAAGCTTACATAAATACATATACATATATACATACACATACATATATACGCACGCATATGCACATACAAGCATACGCGTAAAAGGGAATGGTCGCTTATGCTTATGACAACACGCGAGTAATATTTACAACAACGCTCTTGACACACGCTCGCTAACTGCAGACGGTGCAGCAATAGAGGAGCGAACAGTGCAGGGAGCAGAGGAATCAACTTTATTTACCCTTCATTGAACTTGCGAATGTGTCTTTGTTAAGAACCTTAAACATACGCGGCTCACGCGCAAGTTTTTCTTTTCTATTGTAACTTGGCGCTCGACGCACATTTATGCGTCTTTGTGTTTGGCTTGCGCATTTATTTGTATGTGTGGCAAAATTAGGCGCTCTTCATTCCTTACTCAAACCACTTCCCTTCTGTTTCTAATTGCCTGCATACTTTCCGACTCTGGAGCACCGCTTTAACAAATGCTCAGCGCGAGCGCATATTTTTGGGTTACACTGTGGTAATCAAGTGAATAAATGCATTTGACACTTAGGAATTTAGGAAGCGCACAAGTCTCTAACGATATGATTTGACTAAAATTTAGCTACTTAGAGACAAGTTGTTGATTTTTCAACACAACTTTTCGCCGCGAACTTTGAGTGCTAATTATAACCTCATTCCGCTCTCATTCTCTGCTTTGCTTGAGCTAATAAACTGAAAGTTGCGCCGTATAGGAGATTAAAAGTTAAATAAAAGTTAAAGTTATAATTCAAAATTTTGCTTTAATAATAGTACTGACAGCTAGACTGGTAATCGATGGCATGGCGAAGAGCCTTCACTTGCGGTAAATAAAAAAAAACACTAGCATATAAAAAGAGCTTTGGGAGGTGTTGAAATGAAAAATAAAATAAAGAACTGTCTAATGGGTAGACATTTCATGGCTTTAATGATTTCAGGCTGTTTCTAGCCTGAGACATACCAATCTTCTTCTTCTTAATTGTCTCGATAACCGCTTACGCTATTTTGGCTGGGTTAAACAAAGCGCACCAGTCGTTTCTTTCTCGTGCTAACCGGCGCTAGTTGGACACACCAAGTGAAGCCAAATCCTTCTCCACCTGATCTTTCCAACGCAGAAGAGGCCTTTCTCTTCCTCTGCTACCACCAGCTGGTAGCGCATCGAATACTTTCAGAGCCGGAGCGTTTGTATCCATTCGGACAACATGACCCAGCCAACGTAGCCGCTGGATCTTTAGTCGCTGCGCTATGTCTATGTCGTCGTAAAACTCGTACAGCTCATCGTTGCCAACGTGCAAAGGTCTAAAAATCTTGCGGAGAATCTCTCTCTTAAACACTCCAAGCGTCGCTTTATCGGATGTTGTTATCGTCCAAGAGACACACTAATCACTGGTGAGGAACTTTGCTTCCGACATTTTTTGATAGTTGGTTATAGTCATAGGCGTTAAACCAGCCATTTCCAAAATATTATATTTTACAGGAAGCTTGAAGATTTACGCACATAACCATAATACCGCATTAATGAACTAGAGTTTCTTCACAATTTTATTCTCGGTTAAGGATGACAGTTTCCACGTCAAATTCTAGTAATTGGCGGGAAATTTTGATTTTCTAATTTCGTTCAAAGCGAACTGCGGTTGAGGCCGTTTAAATGACCTTGAATACTTAAGGTGAATCTGTAATTAGAGAAGCAACGAGTGGTAAGTGGTATCAACGCTTCAAAAGCGGCGATTTTGTTGTCGAATTCCATCATAACACTGAAAGACAGAAAATTATCAAAGATTCACAATCAGAGGCGATACTTGATGAAGACTCGTGCCACACGTAAAAGGAAGAGGCGGACGTATTAGGAGAGACTCAACAATCTAATTTCAGTGCGACAAACCAAAGGATTACACATAAAGCCATGAGGAAAATCCGAGCATACGGACACATCGACGCCCAATCCGCATGGTGGGACCAATTCTTTGTAATATTATATAGTCAACCCTATCCATAGCATGATTTTCGTGAATTCTACCAAAAAGGCATCACTGAGATCGAATGGCTATGTCATCGTTGAGTTCACTCGTAGCGCTACTTGGTAAATTTTTCACAGAATTTGCTCCGCCGTGTTTTGATTTTCCAAAATAAAACTCAAAAGAAACTCCGAAGAGAAGCTTATAAAAATACGATAATTTAATAAAATGTTAATACTAAATTTAATGAACACTTTTTTTTTGTTCACATATGATAGCAAAACCTCTTATGGCCGTAGTCAGTTTATGAATCTCGTACACTGACGACAACCTCGCAACTTTTGAGCTATCCACTTTTGGCTTCTTAGAATAAATCCTGATTTGTTCAAACAAAACTAAAAAAAACTGTAATTTAAAACTTCTAGAATTTTACATTTTAGTTGCCAAGAATTTTTCCTATCAAGTGTGGTCCATTTCTGAAGGGTTATAAGTATCTCTCGATTGTTTGTCTTAATATTTTGCATCTGTCTTTAAATTTTGCTGATTTTCTTCATCCCAAAATCTTATTATCACAATCCCAGTGAAATCTTACTTCAGTCATAAAAAAATTTTACTTTAGAAAAATAAGGGCATATAAACGCTAGAGAAACAACTTTTTAAGCTAAAACAAGTTTACTTCCTGTCAGCTGTTGCCGAAACATAAATATTTTACAGCAGTTTTTTCGAAACCCGTGTAAGGTTTAATGAAGTTTACGTAGTAGTAGCAGAAGCTTGTATTCGTACCTTTTTTACAACGGATTGAGTGTTGAGATTGATTACGAATCGTGAAAAACCATCCCACGGAACCGGTATCGAATGCAGGGCTTTTGTTTCACGTTACGCCAACAGAATTGCAATTTTTGGTGTGAGCCCTCATCATGACAGTTTTATGACAAAGGCGCAAACAAAAAAAAGTGATCTCATTGAACACATAAGAATGGAAAAACCGCGCAGCATATCCCAGTGAGAGAAATGATGGGAGAATGCTAAAAAAGGCAGATGGGCCTACCGTCTTATCTCCAGAGTAGAAAACTGGGTTGAAAAAAGGGAAGTAAAGTACTACTTTTCTCAAATCATTAGTGGCCGTGGATGTTTTAAAGCATACTTTCAACGCTTCGAGCATGAAGAGCGTCAAAATACTGGGAACAGTACGAAACAGCAATCGACAAAGCTGCGGAACATGAGCTTTTCGTATGTTTCCGTTTCAGAAGACATAAAGAAACGCTAGAAGATAACCTCGGTCGTAGCGTTATGCCTGAGACTCTAGCGTCACTGAGGTACACCGAGCAGGCAAGGCAAAGGCGCGAACGCCAAGAAAGTGTGTAAGCCCACAAGCACGAAAATGTAGGCAAACCGACGATATAAGACTTATAAACTTACTTTTCTATGGTGTGGAAGGGAACGTGGCAGGTGGGGAAGTATGTACTTATACGACGGGAGTGACTCTCTCATTTAATGATTTAAACAATGGGTGGTAGATGCTACTTTCGATATATTGAATCAAGACAGTAACGGAATTTGAATCCAGCGCTCAAACCGTCTACCGACGAAATACCGGGAGGATATGTATTTTGACACCAGCAAAAAAATCCCCCATGTGATAATCATTTCATTTTTATTTGTCTTTCTTTGTTTGCGCAGTTTGCTTGTTGCATGTTAAGTCACCCATTTGTAGGCCGATATTAAGATGCACACCTTAAATTGAAAGAAAAGTACAACCCAAATGCCTGCCAGGGATGTATTCGCCACATTGGTATTATAACACTGTTATTCTCTTTTCTGCCACATTTCTTCAACCCTTTTTTGTTTTATTTCTAGTTGTTCACTTTGCCTTTCCTGCTTCGTTTGTTAACAAAAGACTTTTGTGAGTTTGAAATGTCGTTTTGGTGTTTTTTTTTTCTTGCATTTGCTCTTGTACAATTTTTGTGTGCTTCACTGACCCGCATAGCATGACCCACTTAACCCAAATATTATGCATATTAAGTAGCGAGCCGCACCAATCATAGCCGAAGTGGTGGACTTACCATTGCGCCAAACTAACTAAAGCAAAAAGGTTTTGAGGCAACGGTATAATGGCAGATAATAGAAAATGGTACAACCCTTAAATTCCATAACGCGAACAGTGGCATACCCTCGTAAGGGCATACAATTCTCTATTTCCCATTATCGCATGCCTTTTGATTTCAATATTTTCTGAATCAATGGTAATTGCGCAGACTGGAGATAAATATTTTTATTAAGGTAATATACCTACATATTTTCACTGATAACTGTCACTCACAATTTTAACGAAATTAAATTACAAATTCCAGCAGTAAAATTCGCATCATATTTCCAAAATTTTATATACAATAAATTGAAATTTATTAAACTAAAGAGATGGAGTGCTAGTGTATTAGTGCCATCAAGGAGGTATCACTTCAAAATATCACATGAAATAGAAATCAAATTCTAAAACAGGACGAGGCAGCAATACAATCGTTGACAGATTACTGAGTTTGTAGTACAACAGAAATGAAGTGCCACGAAGTGGCAAACTTTCCGGCTAGTCCATCTATGCTACGTGAAACAAATGGAAAATTAGGCCACACAATAAGATGTTGTTGTTGTGCTGCATAGTAAGTGTTAGCAAATAATTGACTCGAAAATTTTTGTCGAATTTAGTTTGAAATTTGAAAAGCTTTGGTGATTTCATCATTCGCAAATTCATATTTATAAAATTTCCGGCAACAGCAAGCCTTGGTGCACGACACTGAGCTTCAGCATCGAAAAATTTACAATTTTTGCAAATAATAGACACTTGTGAACTAGAAAGCTGCAGTATACAAATAGACAAGCAATGAAGCGGAAAGGTCAAATAAAGATTTCTAACACTCAAAATCACTCGCTATGTACGCGGTGGCGCGAAATTAATCACCCTATCGGAATATTTGTAATTTCCATCATTTTTTTTTTATTTAGTAAAAAAATTTATTCAAATTGCATGGCTAATTTTCCGCCGTCTTGCGTGATACTTATACTCGCACATTTCATTGCGGCATGTTGCTCATACGCCATGTATTATTCAGGAAGTACTGGCCGCTTAGTCGCTTGTAGCGGGTGTAGTGCCACCTCCGAACGACAGATGTTGGTTATTGCCTGCTGAAGGGTGTCCGCTTTTAAAATGCTTAAAGGGTTTCTCGCGGAAGTAGAGAGGGAACCCAATGGCTTGTGATTGCCCAAAGACGTACTAACCATCTGCTAACATGCCTATATTTTTATGTGAGCTATTGATGAACACACCAACTATTTCACTAGATATTCAATGCACCTTTCTTAATCAAATTTATATATGTATATAAATTTAAGACAACACTAATCAAAAGAGCTTTTATTTTCTGCTTTCTGTAAGATATGCGCAAGCACTTCCAGATCTACGTCTAATTGGTTCCCAACTTTTTCACATCCAATTTTGTGCATGATGATGATATTCCACATTTTGACTTTTCATCTGATATTAATTCTACGCTTGATTTTGACTCAATGCCCCTTTCAGTTGACGAAAATCTTTATTTTTAGTTCACTAGATCTCATTTTTGCTTAAGTATTCATAGATATTAAATATTTCAAAAATGATTTATGCCACTTACTCAAAATCGCGTTCTATTTTTGAAAGCTACTTTAGTATTGCATGCTGCTGATTTAATAAAAGATCTCGGTGTTATTTTTATAGGAAATTTACATTCAGCAAACACATTAACTTTAGCATTTCTAAATTGTATGGGATGCCTGGTTTTATTCGGCGGCAGAGCTAGGAGTTCCTTGATCCATACACATTAAAATTGATCTACAGCTCTTTTGTACGTTCTCACCTTGAGTATGGCACTATTATTTGGTGACCTTATCAACAGTTCTTAATCAAGACGATTGAGAACATTCAAAAGGTTTTTTAAGTCTTTACGTTTTACTGAACGTCTTCCATAGACTAGAGAACCGACGAACTAAGCGTAGTTGAAAAATTATCTGTAATTACGGAGTAGCCGTAGTCACGCACAGCTGGTATCGAATTCGATATCCACTTCAGATATGCCGCATCAAAAGAGGCAAAGGAAAATCTCCGAGTGTATATCTGCCAGCAAAAAGCTTCGCATAAATTTAGATTAATAAGATATCAAATAAGTGGCTAAGTGTCAAAATTGCAACAGCTTTTGGAGACAAAAATCTAGTGCAGTGGTTGCAGAGTTCATCTTCACTATTCTTCAGTATCCTAAAGCCGTGAAATTACTTCAAGAGAACAGCCAACTTTTCTATCTTTTTAACGTTTCTTCAAGACTATGTTTTGGTGCTTCATAGATAAAGAACTTGTACATGTTTCATACATGTTTGCAAAGCAAATTCTACACTATCTTCT
Source organism: Anastrepha fraterculus (assembly GCA_037575425.1). Lineage (NCBI taxonomy): Eukaryota > Metazoa > Arthropoda > Insecta > Diptera > Tephritidae > Anastrepha > Anastrepha fraterculus. Next base: position 65,109 of record JAYXIM010041585.1, on the reverse strand, counting down.
TACTGCACATAAATACAAAATTGGGTCAAGCCAAATAATATGACACAGAGACCTAATAAGTCTTTATATCCCAGTCGCAGGGGTCTAGCTCTGGTTGCCCAAGAGACCTTCAGTTGTTTTAAACGTGTAATAAACGGGAAGAATAAAAACTGCTTCGTTTTAACCTTCATCCACATCCATTTGACACGAATAGCAAGTTTTCTGGGTGATAATTCAGGCTTGCATGAAGTGTTTCAACTGCACATTTTGCTCAAGAAATTTTTGCACATTGTCCATCAGATAATCATTTCATATTAATTTTCCCATATGTCTGGCACTATCAACGTAAAAACTTACAAAACGACCCCCGCGTATCAAAGTGAGCTTTCCAATTGACATTTCCAATTGGGATCGGGTCACACGTAAAAGTGACAACTTGCGCGCTTTACTTTACTCGATAAGCCAGCAACAATTCAAGATCTAAAGGATGAGATAATTCGGCACATTAACGGCATTGATCCTCAATTATGCCTCAGCGTCATCGAAAATTTGGACCATCTGATGGAGGTGTGCATCCGAGGCCAGGGCGGCCATTTGGCCAATATTTTATTCCATACGTAATTGAGCCATACCAATATTATCATAATAAAGAGAAATGACAATAATTTCCTAAAAAAATTGTATTTTATTCAAAATCAACACCGGCCCTTGAAACTTAACCAACCTTTTAGTACTTCCCTAGAGTATTTCCTACAAGGAATGCTAGCCACTTACGAGTATTAGCGAAGCAAATAAACTTAAATACTTGTTGAAATTTGTGAGTTTTATAAAACGCATTCTATGCGCCAACAAAAATCTCCATATGTTACAACAGACAATTTAGCAAAAATAGACGAAAACGGCTGCAGAAATTTTCAACAAGAATGACAGACATTTTGCCCTGCATTCCTGTTCAGCTTTCATATGCAAATGACACAAAGTATACTTTATCTATACAAATACAATTAATCTGCTATCGCTGTGATGGTGAATGTCGCACACTAAAAATTTATTAAAAGTAAAGTTTGCAGCCATGACAAACGACACTAAATTAAGTGCATATTTTTGTGTGTTTTGAGGCAAAGCTGAAATGCTTACGAAAATATTTCGTTGCAAAAATAGTTCAGCCACTGGCTTTCCGTGGTAGTACAGAATAGTAGATGCTCTACTCGTAAATTTTGTTGAAACTTTGCACTTAATGTAATAACAATTAGGATACTATGTATTTGCGGAAGGATGCTTTTGTGAAAGAAAAACCAAAAATATTTATACTTTCAGTTGAGCAACTGGCTTATTCATTTAGAATGTGCATGCGAGATAAGTGCAGTTGAATTGTAATTCCCTAGAAAAAATTTCAAACATCACTGCATCTCCCATCACTGACTGACTGCATGGGTGCAGGTTGGATGAATGGTGAACCAGATTTTTGGGTGGATCAATGTGTTGCATCATTATATGCATACGTGTGCGTTGAGTATGCACTACACTACCACCATGATAAACATACACGAGTACAACGGTAAGCGCATATTACAACAAAGTCAGACGCACACTGACCCAGTTTCAGCTTCAGTTTCAGTTGCAGTTTTTAACATTGACGCTCTTGAATGAAAATGCATAGCGCACAAGCACAAGTACTCTACTACTTCTGTTCATGTTGCAAGCAGTGGCAGTGGCAGTGTCAGCAGACAAGGCAAACAGAAGTAGAAACTTAAAACGACACAAAAAAAGCAATTAATACACAAAAGCACTGAAGATTATGCACGAAAAGCACCAAACCGTCCTCACCTGATCCACTCCTCGTCTCCACTCCCGACACCGATGTAGTGCACACATTTGTGCTTTTTGCGCACGTATTTAATGTTTCCATAGTCTTATGTACATATACATACTATAAGTATACAAATACATGCATATACTGGGTATGCACAGTGGGTGCCACTGCAAAACGTACAGCAAATTATTTACATTTTTGTCATTGGATGTACTCAGTCACTGGGCTGCCAGTTGCCACCTCAGAGTAAAATCTGACAAAACGAAGCTGGTGTTATTTACCAGACAATATAAACCTCTACACTTTAGACTTCCCACCAAATTAAATAACCACGTTCTTCCGCTCTTATCGGAAGTTAGGTATATTGGAGTGATACTTGACTCCAAACTTCATTGGAAACTACACATTGAAAATCGGGTAAAGAAGGCCAGTATAGCCTTCTACTCCTGCAAATCTATGTTCGGTAAAAATGGGGACTCAAGCCACAGGTCGTGCTGTGGATGTAGAATGCAGTGGTTTTACCAATTTTAACGTATGGATGCCTGGTTTGGTGGGAAGCTCTTCGGAAGGACTATAATATATGATAATCATTAAACTGGGAAGAGTGCAAAGGACTGCTTATATTTGCATCACCAGAGCATGTAGAACTTGCCCTAGTGCTGTCTTTAACGTCGTTTCGCCCTTACTTCCCATCAACTCTTACGTGATTTCAATAGCTGCCTAAAGTAAAATCAGGTTGAAGGAAATTGGCCTCTGGAGGCAATCTCTCAAAGAACCTGCTACCATTTTTGAGTAGTAAATACCTCACATCTTTGTACCCGCAACCTGAAGTTTGAGGATAGTGCTAAGTCAATCTTTTGAAATCGAAGAAATCTTTAATCTGTGCCATCAATGACGCCTGCAAGATGAAATCGAGAGTCGGAGCAGGGGTTCCCTCTAATTTAGACAATTTATTTAGTTTCTTACAGCTGCCGAATACTGCTAGTGTTTTACAGGCACAAGTCTTTCCTTGCGAGTGCAAGGAAGATACAAACTGTTTTTTCGATAGTCAAGCCGCGAACAAGGTTCTAATGATGCTATGGTGAAGATCTAAACCGATCAACTCTTGTAAGGTGGCGATCAAATCTCTTTCGGGTGCAGACAACTATTCTCTGATCTGGGTTCCAGCAAGTTGGAGCATAGAGGGAAAAGAATCTCCTACCCGGTCATCAGCATCTCCTGACTGTTGTTAAAGAGGAATTGCACAATGTATTTCTCAGGAAAGCATAATTCTTCATGTACTATTTCGAAAACTCTTTGGCCCCAGTGCAATAAACGAACAGAAAGTCCTGAAGACGATTGGCACACAAGCGGAAAAGCTGTGTGGACCTTGCAGAGGAGACTGTTGAGCACTTTCTCTGTAAATAGCCGAGTTTGGCAGGTCGACAGTCACGGGCAGTGTTCCAACCTAGACGCCATCAACATTCTTCATAACATCAAGAACTCTGGCTGACCGCAGATATCTGCCTGTTGGAGGTCTCATAATAGTATCAAAACGGCCCTTTAGTGCTACTTGGAGAGCGCCAGATAGGTGCTTCAACCATTTCACCAACCTACAAGGTTTAGATACCTTAGCTAATAGTTCTTGAATGATATGGATGACCTTAGCGGTAGAAATGCCAGTCAGACCAATGGGTTTACATGTAAAATAAAATGGTTTAACGAGGAGTAACAGGTAACCTGGTACGGCCTCGGTAGTCTAACGTAAGTGCACTAGCCTGCTATCCCAGAGGTTGTGGGTTCGTATCCTATGTAAAGCACGATCATCGCACTTTTCCGTAACGCCTCGGTAGTCTAGCGTAAGTGCGCTAACCTGCCATCCCAGAGGTCGTGGGTTCGCATCCCACGTGAAGCACGGTCCTCGCACTTTTCCAAAACTTACCTACTTTCCAAGTTTCTATAAAAAAAAAAATGAAAAAAAATAATAAATTCCGCAATCCCAACAACTTTATCCTTCTAAACCTTACTCCCGCACAAAAAGTCAGCGCATTACTTGCAGTGTGGCTGCTAAAACAAGCAAAAAAAAAAAAATAATAAAGAAAAACCACAGTTACACATTGCATCAGTGGCGCCAGCAAGAGGAACCGGGCAATCGCGGTAATAGCGCAGACACACCAAATTTATCGAAGTCCTCAACGATCTCTGTGATCCTTTTGCCAGAAATAATTGACACACAGATGGCGCTTCAAGCAGTGAAAAGGCGTTGTTTCTAAGCAACGACAGCTGGGCTAATCACCTAGCCTGTCAGAAAGCAAATAGATTAACGCAACCAACGCAAGACTGAGTCTTGTCGAGGCCCCATACTCCCGAGTGGAGTGAACAAGGAAAAAAAAATCAAACAAAAAACAGGTAACCTGCTATTGTGGTATCACAATGGATGGATAGTAACGGTTTAAGTGAGTTGGTTTAAAGACCGACTGCCACTTTCACCTACCTACAAGGTGGCGCAAAATTACTCATCCAATTTGGTTTTTGAATAACTTTTTTACAAACAATTATTTCGAGGTTTTTAGTATACAATTTAAGGGATGAGGTTTTATATTTCATTATAATTGCATTTTTTTTTTTTAATTGGTAATGTAACTGATACGAGTATTCTAAGAAATTTTTCAAAACGAGGAGATTTTCCAACGGTTCGCCCATTTTACTGATGCTAGGAGTTCTTACTTGAAATGCTCCAAATATCGGTGACGAACTTCTCAAGCCATACTCTTTAACTTCGATGCATAATTTCATTATTACTCATATTTTTAGACGGTGGTTTAAATCAGAGCTGCCTGAGAGGCAATCTTTGGCAGAAAAGTCTAAGTGGTAAAAACACCAGGGTAAACATATTTTAATTCACAGTAAGCCTAGAAGAATATCCCATAAGAACGTAATTGTTTTTGCATTTTTGGAAAAGGGCTTGAAAGCTGCAAAAAAGTTGACCAAGATTATGTCTTGGAAGACGTGGTGAAGAACTAAGAAAGAAAGAAAGCATCTTTAATGGAGAACTGAGGGCGTTTCAACAAGACTATGCACCGGCGTATAAAACTAAAATAACCACGGACCTGTTACGGCAGAATATTTTAGGTTATATATATATATATATTATATATACATCAGAGCTGGCCAAGATAGCAGCACATGTTTGGCGATTTTATCCTCCTCCCTTTAGAACGTACACTTCACTACGCTTTCACTGCAGGCTATTTTCGTTTCGCGCGAACTCACACACTTCTTTCAGTTTTTTGATAGAAAATTACCAAAAATATAAGTAAAAAAACAAATAGCTGTACGATTTTTAGTGACATTAACTGTAGGTACATTTTAGGTCTATATGTTTTTTCTTTTGCTTTTCTCGCTTTATTGCGATCCCTTCATTTAATTTTTTGTACTCTTTGCGCTCTAGAAGCTGAACGGTGGCATGAATGTCGTCTACTACGCACATATTGACTTTTTGTAGTAAGCTTTTAGGCGCATTTAAGCACATTTTTAAGCCTTTTTTTTTGGCTTTTGTTTATATATGTAAGCATGTACTGAAAATGGGACTAGAAATGTGTAGGGTAGTGGTTTGGAACAAAATGTTGTTCTTTTAACTTTTCTTAAGTAGGCGTATAAAGAGCTTTCGTGGATTTGTGGCGGATTTAAGTACAAACTTTTAGCTGTTTCCGAATATTAAAGCGAATGTTGAAGTGTCTATCATATAAATTCATTAGAAAAATGTAGCAAAGGTATGATATTTGCTATTAAAAGCAAATACAAAATTTCTTTCGCAGTAAAGACTAAAAAACGTATACTGCGGTTTGGATGCCATTTCCTCATTTTCTTCGAAATTTCTTAACCGATTTTTCTCTTCGGAATAAATACAGCAAAAGGTGTTCAGAATGTTTTTCTTTTGCCGTGTTAATTTAAAATACCAGCTCAGAAATTCAATTTTTTTTACTCCCATGATCCAGAGGAATGCCTCTTCTTAACACAAACGAACTTTTACGGAAATGTAGGTATTACCAATGCAAAAAAGGGAGCATAAGATGGTATATTCAAGTTAATTCTCCGTCAGCAAAGTTTTAAGGAATGCACAACACACAATATTTTCAATAGAAAACAATGCTAAAAATTTGTTTTTGAGCCAAAAGTTACCAACAAGAGGAAACTACAGTTACTTGTAATGATGATACGAGCTCGAGCGAGAATTTGCTAAGATTTTAAGGCAGCAAGAAGTGATAACCAGGATAATAAACAACTAAAAATATGTAGCACTAAGAAAACGATTTTTATAAGTAATAATAAAAGTAGACAGATCGATAGACAGAACAATGGGAGACCTGGAAATAAAACAATGAATTCTTTACCAAGAATATTATTTCGAATAAATGTACAAGGTGGCCTCGACGGGTGTGTATGACGAAGTACCTATGTATATCATGCGGGGCTACTAAAGAAATTAAATACACTATTACCAAGTTAGTGCTAACTCAGTTTACGGTCTTATTTACCCGATCGTTGCTTCAGAATCAAACAAGAAGATGCGTATTCAGGCCTCAAAGAAATAAAGGATTGAGTTCATCCAGGAAGTTCGATTGGCTCTCTCCCCTACTTACTGTCTACATCTGACCTGTCATGCAAGCAAAACTGCGTGACAGAAACATTCCCTAATGGTACAGCAATACTTTCAGTGAGCAAGACTGCAAACGAATCGACCTCGCAATTGCAAATCGCCATAAACACCATTTACGATTGGACAAAAATAGCAAATTCGACTTAATGAAACAAAGTCTGTAAATGTAAACTTTACATAAATGGGGCAAAATTCCACACTCTAATACAGCAAAGTAATAATGCTGTTAATTGGATGCCAGGCTCAGATGGGGCGAACACGTTAAGAAAAAAAGGGGAACTTGAATTTAAATATAGAAATATGTATTGGATAAGATAATCTTAGACAAGCAAATACTAAAACCTGAGACTTATGGCGCTCAGATATGCGGTTGTTCCAGCCAAAGGAATATTCAACTATTTCCAAGGCTTCAGAATAGATTGCTAAAATGTGCCGTTGGTGCTCCTTGGTATATTCGTAGCTCTGATCTCTAAGGTGACCCCACTCTTGATTCAGTTCCGGGCACAATAATAAATAAACACATAAAAAAAGTCTGAACAAACACAGATATCTCTATCCTTGCAGACATATATAAATGGAGAAAAAGGTTTGAGCGCAAAAAGTTACAAGACCTGGTAAAAAAAAATCGTTTCTTTATTTCCATGAAATCTAAATAGAGTATCCCAGTCCTAATTTGTTTTACACAAACTCACTACAACTTGCTCGTGCTTGTTTTAAATATTTCTAACCAGTTGCAATAAAAATTGAATACAAAAAAAAAATACTTCAACAAAAACCATATTACGCAAAGTTTAAGACTTTGTACAAAATTTATAGAAATTCGGCAAACTTTCATCAAAATTTCAAAAATTTCAGAAATATTTCGGGTATGCAATTTTATAGAGCATTAAATTCTGGTGTAAGAAAGTGCAGATTTCAACTGGTTCAAAAATGGCGTTGATTTTTAACAATTTTTTCTGCTGACGGCGTTTTCTCCCATAGAAAAAAATGTGCACCAGGCATTAAATGGAGAAAATGCACAAGACCGCGAAAAACAACTATAAAAAGAAAAAACAAATATCTTAAAGCGCGGTGAGGGTAACTTGCAAGTTCCGGGATCATTTTCTTTGAATAGAGTTTTCTTGTCTTGATATTCTCAAAAGTACGAGTCCATGCCACTAAACTATTTGGCTGCGGGAATTTAATGCGATCGCAAGACGGTGAGGGGCTAAGGTCACTAGATTCGTTTACAGAGCGACGCCGCAGGGTGGTGCCCTTTTGCCCCTACTTTGGGTGCTATTGACGAAGTTCTGATAATGCTAAATAAGGGTGGGGTTAAAGTAGTAGCATACGCCGATGACTTGGTCCTGCTGATATCGGGACCGTTTCCCTCTGGCTGTACTCAGTCGCTGGGCTGCCATTTGTGGCCTCCGAGTCAACTCTGACAAAACGGAGCTGATGCTATTTACCAGAAAATATAAACCTCCACCCTTTCGACTTCCCAAATAAAACAACCACGTTCTCCCGCTGTCATCGGAAGTTAGGTATCTTGGAGTGATACTTGACTCCAAACTCCATTGGAAGCTACACGTTCAAAATCGGGTAGAGAAGGCTAGCATAACCTTCTACTCCTGCAAATCCAAGTTCGGTAAAAAATGGGGACTCAAGCCACAGATCGTGCTGCGGATGTACAATGCAGTGGTTTTGCCAATTTTAACGTATGGATACCTGATTTGGTGGGAAGCTCTTCGGAAGGGCTATAATATCACTAAACTGGGGAGGGTGCAAATAACTGCATGCATTGGCATCCCCGGAGCGTGCAAAACTTGCCTCAGTGCTGCTCTGAATGTCCTTTTGCATTTACTTCCAATCGACATTTCCGTTGTCTCCATCGTAGCTCAAAGTGCAATCAGGTTAAAGGAGAAGGGCCTCAGGAGGTCTCGGTTCCAGGGTATAGGAACATAGAGGGAAATGAAATTGCTGATGAGCTTGCCAGAAAGGGAACTGAATTGCCCTCAGAGACCTCCTACTCGGTCATCGGCATCTCCCTGTTGGCATGGCTGTTGTTAGATGCGAACTGCATGAATTATTTCTCAGGAAATCGCAGAAAAGATGGAGCTCCATTTCTTCATGTACAATTTCGAAAACCCTTTGGCCCCAATACGATATACGAAGGACTCAGAAAGTTCTTTGGTCTGCTCGCCATTCAATTTTCAAGCTCGCAGCTGTGTTTACCGGTCACTGGACGATCGGCACACACGCGGAAAAGCTGGGGTTACTATTTAACCCCCATTGCCGAAGCTATGGGGACCTTTCAGAGAAGAAGACTGGAGAGCATTTGCTCTGTAAATGTCCGGGTTTGGCAGCTAGAGGACTAAGGTCACTAGGAGCTCCTTTCTTCGAGAGCCTGGGGCATTGCGCCAACCTAAACACAATCAATCTTCTCCATTATATCAACAGGCTGTAGATATCTGCGTGTTGGAGGTCTCGTAATGGTATCAAAATGCCGCTTTAGTGCTACTTGAGGAATGCCAGATCGGCACTTCAACCATTTCACCTACCTACCTACTTGGCTTTCTAAGGAAAAAATTCTAATTCTGGCAGGGCTAGCATAAAGCCAATTAAAAACCCGAAATTGAATTACTGGTGGCTCAAAAATGTAGTCCCTTTATTCGGAAATATGCTCTAAAATATATAGCAAATTTTCCTTTTTTTGTTTTTCTAAAACGTATACACATTTTCCCAACTTGTTGCTAGCATGAATGACAAAAAATATATACAGAAACAAATTTTGGGTTGGCCTAATTATTACTATTATTTTCTTATTATTCGTATTTATAGCTTTGAACTAAAAAATAATCGACGCATTCAGCCAGAACAACAAAAATGACGAATTAAGGGGCACCTACCCCAGAGTGCCCATGAACTGTCATTGAAACAAGAAAAATAATATTAACTAATTCAGTTCGAGTCGTTTTTATTCACAACTTAATTTATGCCAAAGTCGCAACTTCTATTGCTATGCAGAAATTTTATATTCAATTACAATTTGCTACTTTATTTATCTCATCATTAGCCAAAACTTAATTCTAAAGTGTACTTGCAGAAGAAACTTTCATTTATTCTTTCTATTCGGACAATTGAACCGAAATGCCTTAAAGATATGGCCATACAAGAAAATATAATAAAGTTTCCAAGTTTTTCATATTACTGCAAAAATAATTGAAAACACAGCAAACTCATTAAAAGTAAAGAAAATCAAAGTGAAAGTGAAAAATAGAAAAAAAAACATAGAGATAGAGATGGAGCTGAAGCTGGAAACATGCAGCGATTATTGGCATTTATGAGCAGTAAATAATGATAAAATAACTAAATGAAAGAAATAAGCATTGGATTTGCAGATTGAAATATAAAGCAGTTAGTGGAGGCATTCATGAAGAAATGAAAGTTGAAAATAAATAAATAGATGAGTAAACGAATGAATGAAGAGCAACAGTTGGCTAATTAGTATTTGGAAATAATGAGGCACTAACGGTTGCTTGATTACGACAGAGAAGTGCATGAAAGGAGGACAGATATGAATGGAGTTCATTTGAAGATTTTTGAAGGCTTTAGATATTTACACAATTTAGAATCATTAAGGGGTTAGGCCACTCTAGGATTTTCAAAATATCGAAATTTTTTTTTTGCTTAAAAGATGCTTTAAACTCTTTAGAATATAAAACAAAAAGTCCTATGCGTGAAAAAAATGTTTATCTCTAATATTTCGCACTTTTGCGCGAGCGCCTCTGACGTCTCTGAACCGACTATTCAAATTTAAACCGTGTTTATCTCAAAACGTGATTTTTCAAAACTGCAAGCAGCATAACTCAAACAATTTTTAATATTTTCACATGTAATTGTACAAGGATCTTTAGAACATTATTCCGCACTGAAATACGTACGGATTTTTTTATTAATTAATTAGAAAAATTTTTATAAACAATTAACGGTTCCATTTTAGACGAAAAATTCTACTTTTGACTTCAAACATCTGCAAAATACACAAATTTCAATATTTCTAAAATACCGTACGTATTTCTACAGCTATACTCACGTCGATTTAGAAGAATTTTTTTAATTTGGTTTAGGTTGACATTTACGTCAGTTGTACTGCTTGCCGTGAAGTGCCTTTTTCGCAGGGCGCGTTCAGAGATTCACTCCAAAGGCGCCATTTTGTAATATTTTTCAATAAAAATATTTGTAATTACACTTAAATACATGCTTAATAATATACTTAAAAAGTTTTTTCCTAGCACCTTTCTTTCAATGTAAAAAAAATCCTTAAAAAACTGCTTTTTTACAGTAGCTAGAGTGGCGTAACCCCTTAATGCCGGGTCTGGGTCTTTCAAGTTCGAGTTTCGTTTTACGGGGATTTTGTTAACACTAGATTGCCCAAGGAAGTCATTTTGACTGCTTTATTAGTTTCAATTAGAAAAACAATTACGTATATAATGACACAATTTCTTAGAATTTTGTGACTTTTTGTACAACATATAAATGCGTTTATTAATAATTGTAGTTACCTGTCCCTCCTTCATTTCCGTTATATTCATGTGTGTTACACCTATATTGCCCAAAAGCAGTCATTTTGACCAGTTAGGAAATTTTAAATAATCAAATGACTCTTATTGAATTGAGTAAATTTCTTATATGACCAGGCCGGCTCTGTACTGAAATAACAGTTTTCATTTTAGAGTTAGAGCATTTTTCGGTTGCCGCCACATGATAATTTGTCGATTTGGCAGTATACTTGATAAGTTGCAATTGCACAATAAGCTAAAGTAGTACTTGTTATTCGAATCTTTATACAGTGATACTTGTTCTAAGAAATTGTTTATTTTATTTCTTTTGTTCCCTAAATTCATGAAAGAAATGTCGAATAGAAGTGAGTTATTGGAAAAGCTAACGAACATAAGTGAAGAGTGTCGATGCAACAAATTCTGAACTATATCTAAACTGAATATCTGAAGATGAAGCGGATTATATTCAAAGTGAAACATCTGACACTGAAGATACTGATGAAGAGACGATCACCAATGATGAAAATAAAAGTGTCATCAATATGCCCAGCAAAAGGTGTAGGGTGCTAAATTGTGCAGACTCTGATCAAGAAACTGAAAATATCTTTCAGGAGACCGAAACAGCTGCCGATGGTACTGTATGGTCAAAATTTGACGAAGGTGGTATTCCTGGAAGGTTACCATCTACTTGTATTTTCAAGGGTGTGAAAGGCTACGCAAAAAGGAACATTTTGGCAGATAATCCAATCAGTGCATTCTCGTTGATAATAGATAACTATATTATCAAACATATAAAAAAGTGCACAGAAGAAGAAGGCCGCCGAAATTCGAGGAACGATTGGACAACATCATTACCGGAAATAATGCATTTATGGGGATTTTATATGCTCGTGGAGCTTACGAAGCAAAAAATGTAAAACTGAGTTATTTAGGGTCAGCAAAGTGGGGTCCCGAATTTTTTAGAAAAACTATGGCCAGAGAAAAGTTCAAGCAAATCCTACGATTTATTCGGTTTGACAGAAGAAGCGAAAGAAGTAGACGCCTACAAACAAATAAATTTGCCTTGGTTTCGGAAATATGGGACAAGTTCATTGAAAATAGTCAAGCTTGCTATCAACCAGGGCAAAATATAACAGTTGACGAGCAATTATTTCCGTCAAAAGCCAGGTGCAGGTTTACCCAGTATATGCCTAATAAACCCAACACATTTGGCATCAAATTCTGGCTTGCATCAGTAGCAAATATATTTTAAATGGTTTTCCTTATTTGCGGAAAGATGAACAACGACCATCGTCAATGCTTCTCAGTGAACACGTTGTTCTGAAACTTGTCGGGCCATATACAAACTGTGGAAGAAATATCACGACGGATTACTTTTTCACTAACTTGCCACTCGCGACAAAATTATTGGCCAAAAAAACAATTCTAGTTGGAACTTTTAGAGCAAACAAAAGAGAACTACCCAAAGCAACCAAACAAAGGAAGGATAAGATGCCTCGTTTTTCCACTCTGCTATATAAATCAGATAATTGTGTTCTTCATTTCTTCTGCTATAGACAAATTGCGGGAAAAATCTGGTTTTCGCCGGTGCGACTGTGAAAAGTGAAATTAAACATTGCGTACAATTTATGATGAGTTGTTCTTTGTATTTTCTATCAAGTTGAATTTACGTTTATGTACTTTTGTACGGTGCGGTTGGGCTTCATGGTTACTAATTTGGTGCAACAATGTTTTTGACTTCATTGTGGTTGCGGCTACTTTACAAAATTTTCATTTATAAATAAATTCTAAGTTAAAGAGAGATTGGAGTACGAGCAATTGCCCTCTTGTTGGCATTGTTCTTTGGTTTTTTAATTAGTGTGGGCGTATTGGCTTTGAAAATTTAATATATTGTACGATATGTAAGGAGGAATATTTACGAAGGCAACCAAAGAGGTTTGCGTCAATGTTTAATAAGTTTGAAAATTTATTTCACAGAAGGAGTTGCATATGTACATATGTGGGCTGGATGTAAGTCTCATAACGATGGCACCCAGTTGCTAATTTTAGGGTGTTATTAAACCACTAGAAAGCAAACTAAGCGTTGCTCCAATGTGTTCTCCAATAATCTCCTTCGTCGCCTCTGCTCTTTAATTGTGTTTTATGTAATTTTCTCCAACGATTCTTTTTTTTTCGAAATCCTTATAAATTACCAAAAATGTCGTAGGATATTTGATTTTCCAAATAGAAAGGTGGGAACTTAAGACTTGGAAACAGTTAAGCAATAAGTTCGGCGGCTTACAGAAGGTTTTAAGAACGGGATGTTTTCCTGTAAGAACAAAGGCGGCGATCTGATGACTGACATCCAGAGCATACTTAAATTATGGAGGGAACACTTCTCGAACCTGTTAAACAGTGATAGCTGGGCATGTCACAGAGAATGTGAAGATCCCGGTACCCCAATCGCTGACGACGGAATTCACGTTCCGCTACCCGACCATGACGAGTTGCGAATAGCGATAACGCGGCTAAAGAACAACAAAGCCGCGACGGACTGAAGGCTGAGCTACTCAAACAGGGTGGCGAGGAGTTGGTAAGGTGCATGCATCAGCTAATATGCAAAATATGGTCGGATGAAAGCTAGCCGATTGGAATTGAAGTGTGCTCTGCCCAATCCATAAGAGGGGTGATCGTGCAATCTGTGTCAATTACCGCGGAATTAGCCTTCTAAATATCGTCTATAAGATACTAGCGAGCGTATTGTGTGAAAGGCTGAAGCCCACCATCAACCTACTGATTGGACCTTATCAGTGTGGCTTTAGACCTGGAAATCTTGAAAAATACCCATGAAAGGAGAATCGACACACACCATATTTTTGTCGGCTTCAAAGCTGCATTCGATAGTACGAAACGGAGTTTCCTGTATGCCGCAATGTCTGAATTTGGTATCCCCACAAAACTAATACGGCTATACAAGACGTCTTTGCTCAATACCGGTATCACCATCAGAATTGGGAAGAATCTCGCCGCACCGTTTGATACCAAACGAGGTTTCAGACAGAGTAACTCGCTGTCGTGTGACTTCTCTAACCTGATGTTGGGGAGGATCGCACGAGCCGCAGAATTTAATCGCTCAAGCACAATATTTTATAAGAGCGTACACTTGTTGGTGTATGCCGATGATATTGACATAATCGGCCTTAACAACCGCGCTGTTAGTTCTGCCTTCTCCAAATTGGATAAAGACGCAAAGCGAATGGGTGTGGTGGTGAACGTTATATTTTGGGAGTTGTAAAATACTTCGTTTATTTAGGAACCAGCATTAATATCGAAAATAATGCTAGCCTGGGAATCCAACGTAGAATTTCTCTTGCCAACAAGTGCTACTTTGGACTAAGTAGGCAATTGAGTAGTAAAGTCCTCTCTCGACAAACAAAACTAACACCATACAAGGCTCTCATCATGCCCGTCCTAACGTATGGCGCAGAAGCTTGGACGATAACAACATCCGATGAAGCGACGCTTGGGGTGTTTTAGAGAAAGATTCTGCGTAAGATTTTTGGACCTTCGCACGTTGGCAAAAAAAAACTCCGCAAAACATGGCAAACCACCAGACATCCAGCAGATAAAACCAAACTTAATAAGGCGACAAATGAGCTAAAAGTATTACTTACAAAACACAATGAGAGTAAACTTAGAAATTTTATGGCAAACCTGGGAACAGCAGCATCTACAAATTTCTCCTTATAGAAAGCAACAAAACACATTAATGGCGCAGTAATACATAAACCTCCCAACAAAACAGAAACACGCACATGGGCAAAAACAAGCAAAGAAAAAGTCGATACCCTAGCCAAACACTTCTTAGATACATTTACAAGCGAAAAGGATAATCAAAGCATTAACATTAAATCTGACAACAGAATAAACGCTCCGCAAATCAAAACAAGAAAAACCACCACAAGCGAAATTAAAAATCAAATAAGACGGCTAACGATAAAAAAGCTGCAGGATATGATCTTATAAATGGAAAAATTTTAAAAGAGTTGCCTGAAATCGCAATGCAGTTCTTAAGAAATATATTTAATTGAATGTTAGAGACGAAATACTTCTCACGACTATGGAAAATTGCTCAAATTACCGCCATATCCAAACCAGAAGAAGATGCCACCAAAACTGTCACATATCGACCCATCAGCTTATTGCCAATACTTTCAAATGTCTTTGAAAAAATATTGTTCTTGTAACTAATATACACCGAAGGATTCCTAATTGCGATTGAAGATCAAGTGATCTTGACAAAAAACTACCAAAAGTATATTTAAAAAGATGCAAGGATTATTGATGATATATGTCACAAATGCCAAATAAATACAGAAAACATAGACCACATTATTTCTGGATGTCGTCTTTTGGTAGGAAGTGAATACACGGAAAGACATAACAATGTGGCAAAAATACTACACCAAGAAATAGCGAATAATCTACGCTTAAGGGGTAACACCACTGTACACGCGTAAAAAAACATGATTTTCAAAGAATTTTTTTGTACAGAAGGAAAGGGAAAGGAATCACCCTGATTTGGGAAGTTATTACTTATATACAAAAATACAAAACTACAAAGTTTGATCGAAAAATTTTACAAAATGGCGGCATTGGACACATTTTTGTAATGTGGTTTCTCTTGAAGGAGCTTCGCGGCACGCAGCACAGAGGGTGCAAATTTTAATCTGGAACAAAGAAACATTTTTTTTTCTTAATCTAGATACAAATAGCTAGAGAAACACGTAGGGGACTTAAAAAATATTTATTTTTGTGGAATTAGCAAGCATTTGAAGGAAAAAAACTGTATTTTGGATTAAAAAAACGGCATTTAAATAATTATAACAATCGTTTAAATTAATCTATCGAAAAACCCCTACGCTTTTCTCTTAAGAAAGTTATTATACAGACGTAGTGAAAAACCTGATTAAAAATATTAAAAATTGTTTGAGTTATGCTGCGTGCCAATTTCAGAAAACGTGTTTTGAGAAAAACGCATTTAAAGTATGGAAATTTGGAGAAGTCGTTAGGTAGCAGTCACTAACGCTTGGTTAAAAGCTTAAAATATTTATGAAATAAACTTCGGTAACGTATAAAACTTTTTGTTCTTTTTAAAAGGTTCAAAGAATTTTTTAAGCTTATAAAAAAAACAAAATCAATTTTTTGATATTTCTACAGTGGTGTTACCCCTTAAGTACAAATACTTCACCCTATTACGAATCAATATCACCCCCGAGAATATATTGGAAAATGAGGAATACACGATATACTGGGACATCGCCATAAGAACAGACTGAAAAATCACCCACAATAGACCGGATATAACGCTAATAAACAAACGAACAAAAACCACCATTTTCATTGAAATAAGCACACCCAGTGATACAAATATACATAGAAAATATATCGAAAAATTAGAGAAATACAATGATTTTACAATAGAAGTGAAAAGAATCTGGAAACAAAATATAGTAAAAACCTTACCTTTTATTATGGCTGCAACTGGGATAGTTCACAAAAGTTTTGTGAATAACCTCTAATTTTTGAACATTAAAGCCGATATACACGCATCACAAAATTCAAAAAGCGATTATCTTAAAAACATGCAACATAACGTGAAAATGTTTAAACCAGCAATAAAACTTAACCACAAAACAGGGCCAGAACGAAAGTTGCGAGGGAATATTATATAATAATAATAATAATAACAGATTCTTCTTACATTGGTAAAAGAACATAATAGACGATATAAAAAAAAAAATATTAGACACTTTTGAAATAGACATTTCACAAAGAGACAAGTTCAAAAGAAAGATTTTCCTACCTCAAAATATTTTTTTTGGTTTAGTAAAAAAGTTATTTAAAAACAAAATTGAATAATTAATTTTGCGCCACCTTGTTATTTTATACATATAATATACAGAACAAAGTGTCCGTCGCTTAATTCCATCATTTGCGCCTGAATTAATAAATAAAATTATTGACGTTGACCGAGTAAATAGAAGTGGCTCCCATTGTTTTAACAACTCACATTTCTCTACTTGTTTCTATTCAAAATAATAGCAAAACCAATGCCAATGGCGCTTACAATAACTAGTTACTAAATCTAAAACTGCGTTGCTGACATCTACGCAAATTTACATTCAATACAAATGCCGTTAATAATAACAGCAACACTCTTAATATCACTTATATTGTTCGTAGTTGATTAGTGTGTAATTTGCTTGACAGCTCAGACGCCTATTTAGCATTCAAATATTATATATGCACTAATTAATGTACGCATACTGCATCCGCACAAACAAATCTGCATACCTGCATGCAATGAATGTGCATACGTATGTATGTATGTATGTACGTATGCTCGTATAAATATTTCATTCGATAATGGCCGCAATCGATATGCCAAATAAATGTGTAGTCATGCAACTAACGAGAGTGAACGAGAATATATGCAAGTATGTACATATGTATGTGTGCGTGTGGGTCGGTATTTAGCTGGATATGCAAGTAATTGGATAAATAAATAAATAGAATGTTTCTACTTCGTGCTGTGTACAGTTGAATAATTTTAATAGTTTCACTCATCATAGAAAATACTATTTTACCTTTTTGTTTTTGGAATTTACATAGCTGATTTGTTTTGTTTTGCCTGATGGATAGCATTGGAATTTGCATTTAATTTGCAAATGTGTTAAATGCTTATTTATCTATAACAAATAAATTATTGTTATCGGAAGTATCCTTGGTAGCCTTGGTTCATAATTTTGTCATTTTATTTATGTAAATGAATAAAACAGCTCGGAGCCACACTGAGTGGCCTACTACCATGCGGCACGGAAGTATTTCAGTGATAATTCCTTGGGCGATACAGTTTATTGGCTGTTCAATTGATATTTATCCAATTGCTGATGGAAATTAGTTCCGGAAAATGAGAGTAAGTACGGAATTGATACCTATGTATTTATAAACGGGGCAATGCAAATAATTTCCTCCTTTGCTTCTTAACTAAACTGAAAAGAAGGAGAAGCAGTGCCGAATACCCTAATAGGTGGCGCTGCTGTCGAGAGATTTAAAAACGTCATATTTCTGACTCGACTTCTGAAACGGAAACAACAGAAACAATCGATGCTGTGCACCAATTGATAAAACAAGATTGTTAGTGTGGCATCTCGCAAGATAGAGGCATCCGTGGGACCAGCAAGCATTCAATATTGCAAGAACATTTGGTCGCAAGGAAGACTTATTCTCGTTGGATACCGTATAATTTGACAACTGGTTAAAAAACGACTAGTGTCGATTGTACAGAGAAGTTGAAGAAATTCAGCGGCGGCGGTTTGAGGCACGTTTGTGGCAACGTCATATAAGACAAATCATTGATGAATGGATATGAGCCGCAAACAACAAACAGCAATCAGGCTTAATACAACCCAAATTGTTCGCGGAAGAAGCATCTCAAGGCAAATGGTCGAATAGAAGCCTGTTTTTTGGGAAAACCTGGTAATATCGCACCTATATCAGAAACTGAAAACAATAATTTTTGAGAGTTACACGATCACTTATTTCCCAGAAGTTTCCGGAGAATTAAGGGAAACCAACTGCCGAAGATGGATTATCATTCACCAAGAAAATTTCAGCTCAACGTATCGGCTTACACCAAGAATGATAGAAACGAGATTGCGCCCATCAGAGAGTGCGTGACGTCACATTAGCTGAGTTGTACAGTACATTTGCTCTTTGCACTAAATTTAGTGCTTTTTTATACCCAAAATGCGAAAATTTTTAAGTTAGGTTTGATTCCTTTTTTATAATTTAAAGCTACCGAAACTGTATGTTAAAAAAATGTATTATTAAACAAAAGAAGATTAAAAAAGGTCACTTTGAGAAGATTTTAGCGCTAATGAAAATTTGTTGATTCTTATAAAATTTGATATTTTCAAAGTCCAAATTTAATTTTTTGCTCCTTTAAGGCTATGCAAGAATACTAAATGTTCTTTTCTCAACTCTTCTTAGCACTGAAAACCTTTTTACACATTTTAGAATGCCTTTGAATTTACTGAATGCGAATTAAAACCATAGTGGTGTAATCGTTTCTTCCGGTCCTCAATTCATTTTTACAAAGAGAGTACCTTATCTCGTTATATAACCTGAAATATAGCAAAAAGTCGTTCTCTTAACAAAAGTGTGTCTCTCAACAAAAAACGCATAAATTAAATTGTACATAACCATAACACACTTAAAGGGTTTTCCAATAAGAGGTGTTATTTTGATATTCAAAATGCAATTTTTTTAATATAAACGATCGGATGTTTATTTGATTATAAAGAGGAAGGTATGCCGTTAATAGTGGAAAATAGCATCAGACAAATGACCACCACGACCACGCTTACAGGACAATAACCTTTTCATGAAATTTTCCATAACTGAATTGCAAAGTGGCTACCCTATGTCCTCGATAGCCTTTGAGGTCTTGAATCGACCGTGGGCTGTTGGCGTAGACCTTCTCTTTCACGTGGCCTTAAAGAAAAAAGTCACAAAATGTTAAATCTCAAGATCTCGGTGGCAAATTGTGATCACCTCTTCGAGAGATAACACGGTCCGGAAACTTTTTCCGTAAAAGATCAATGGTTTCGTTGCTTGTGTGGCACGTAGCGCCGTCTGGCTGAAAATAAACGTTGTCCAGATCAATACCATCCAATTCCGGCCATAAAAAAATCATTAACCATCTTTCGATAGCGCAATCCATTCACCAATAACACCTCTTATTGGAAAACCCTTTTAAAAAAACGCACATTTTAAAGACAATTTGTCACGCATACAAATTTCTTTAAGTAGTTCAATAGATATTTGGTATTGTATTTTCTTTAAATGGGCATTTGAGTGCGTTTTTATATCCAAACTAGGCAACACTGTAGTAGCGAAAGAGAGAGATTTGAATGCTGAAAGGAGAAGAACATCAACAATAACCGTAATCGCGGGCAATGCGACCAGATGTTAAAAAAAATAAAGGTAAATAAAGCTGAGTGAATTATGGAACTAATTTAAAAAAAATGTATATTTCACAAAGTTATAGCTATTAGATTTTATTTAGAACAGGCTAGGAAAATGTCAGGAAAAAAGAACTAAAACTCCGAGACTAAGACAAAAAAAAATGTGCTAAATCAATTTACGAAAATGGTAATCTGGCCATACTGCTGCTAATACAATGTCACTCATTGTCAAATTCGCTGAGAGCAAACTAACGGTACCACGATAGGCACCATCTAAAACTGGGCCCTCAAAAGATCGAATTAATGGATCATAACTCTGATTTGACACCTCATAATTTCTTTTTATTCCCGAACATCTCGAACGACATCAACACTTTTCAGCGCCCGAAGAAGCTGTTGAAGCTTTCAAATAGTTCAGTTTTGAGATATCAGTTTCTGAGTGGCAAAAATGCTTTGAAAATTGGTTCAAGCAGAATGCAGAATTCTATTGAGAATTCTAATCCAAGGATAATACTTTGAAAAACAATAAAGCCATTTTAATTAGTGTTTTACGTGTTTTTATTATATGGTGCAAAATGTAAAGTATACAGATATCTATGCACGTGTGTTTTTTAATAGGTAATAAATCGTATACCACTTTTATTATGTGGTTATCAAAATTAGATACCGTTAGTTAGTGACGTTAAGTATGTAGTTAGCAAATTCGACAGTCATTTCATACCCATCAGTGGCCTTAACACCATTAGCCCTTATGTTGATATATTTACCTGTAAATAGAAAAAGAAAATTGTGAGTTTAGTATAATTAAAAAAGTGCAATAAAAACAATTATTTTATCTAAATTGTCACATAAAATAAACATAAAAATTAGTTACTGAGTTTTTTTAAAAGAGAGATTGTAGAATAATTCTTTTATTGATTGTTGATCTTTTTTAAATTAAATTTTATAGTAAGAAATGGGTAATGGTATAGTTAATGTCTTATAATTATAGGCACAAAATCAATCATCGCATTTTGTTTTTGAATACATTTTTGTAAAATAAAACAAAAATGAGTTTGAGCGATGGCAACCTTTCTTTTGACCATTACGCGCTCCACCGCTTGCCTGTTTCCATACTGCAGCTGCCTGGTTCACAAGCGCAAGAATTACTATATAATTATTTCGATGGGGTGAGTAATTTCGTGCCACTATATATTTCAAACAAAAGCAGTATTGCATGAAATTTTTACTGTAGCATTAATGCACAATGAAGGTATTCGACTAAAACTGATGACAGGATATTCTTTCGTGATCCACAGATAAGCGTAAAATGAACTCTGCTCTATTCAGGCCATTTTTATATTTTTATTTTATACAATGCATTTATACTCGTACAGCGAATTTGAATTTCAACTTTATTGTACATATCAAAATATTAAAAATACGCAAACCGCACACCACTTTTGTGTGTATGTCGCATTAATATCCAGGCCATCAAAGGATAAGGCCTAATACTATTATCGCTGGCGTTAATGAATTTAAGCCTACGATTGCGTTACACTAGCTGTTCATTTTGCAAATATACGTACGTTTGTATGTACCTATGTATATGCATTCTATCAAAAAAAAAAAAAAATCGGAAATTGTATGTGTAACGCGTATGTGTAACGCATACGTCAAAATTTTGCTGGAATGTTGGTACAACTGTTGTCTATAGTGTCGCAGAGTTTGAGCCTGATCTGACAATTAGCTTGTTTTCGGCATTTAATTGTATCAGCCAACCGCAGGTGTGCTCTGCGAACAAAGAAGTTGTCTTCAATTTTGTGTTTTGCACGGGATTTCGTGTGCCGAAAATGGGTCTCGTTGAAAATGTTGCATAAAGCCAATGGCGAGTGTGCTTTATTAAAAACACGCGTCTACGAGTGGTATAAGGCTTTTTCAACGGATGAAAACGTCCACAAAGTCAAAGGAGGTAGCTCGTGACCTTAGCGTGACTCACGAATCAATTCGCAACATTTTACACCATCAATTGGGCATGCGATGCGTGGCTGCTCGACTCGTTCCAAGAGAGTTGAATTTCTTTCATATACCGTTACCATCTGATTCTTCCAAAACATTACGAAGTTGTTCCCTTCTTAGGACGAAATATCAAAGATTCTTGCATCTAAAGGAAAAAGTATGCTTCTCACTTGCTTTTACGGAAAAAAAGAAAAAACTTGCATAAATCAGGTGTATAAAGACTTGAAATATAGTTCCGAAATGTTTGTCATAAAACTTCAAAACAAAAACAAAAAAAACAAAAACAAAATAATTTATTTTAACATGCTTTTACAAAGCTGGCTCCAGGTTAGCGTGACCATGTGCCCCCTTCGAGAGAGAAACTCCGCCTTCGAACGAATCCTAACTCCCATAACCTCCTTTTGACCTTTGAAGTACAATAAAATTTCTATGATTATTTGAAAGAAAACCCCGATTTGCTAAAGAAAATTTCATCGCAGCACTCTCTTGATTGCTTCGAGATCGCCTACTTTTGACGAAAAAAACTCGATTCAGCTTTCATAAGATTTTATAATAAACATTTATTTGAAGTAAAATATATTTCGTTTCCACATTAAATTTGCTTAATAAATTATTTTTTTGCAACCGATTTCCATAAAATAGAAATTTATTTTATTCTATTTATTTCACTCTTTTTACTAAAACAAAAAAAAAAAACAAATCACACGCTACTCTAAGTAAATAAATTTGAAATCTCAATTAATAAGTGTATCAACTTAACAGATATTTATTTAGAATTTTACAAAAATTATTTTAAATCCTAGGGACGCATGCAGTTTGCACGAAAAGTGAAATCTCCCACTCCTTTCACATGCGTCCAACAAAAGAATACGTCCGTCCACCCAGTGACCCGCATTTGTGTGCATTCAAGCATTTGGAGCAAAGAGAAACTCATAGCAGAGAACCCTTGCTGTAATTTTTCCTCTATCAGAAGTTAGAGTTTGCAGGAAGAAAAAATGCCAGAAGCGCTGTAGAATTGCTTCAAGAAGATATTGAAAAATGAAAAATATTGCACTCAGCACGGCCTGTTGCCAGCGAAGACGCACTTAACGAGAAACTGAAAGAAAAGCAAAGTTATGGAATAACAGTGAACTCAAATTGCAGGAAGAAAGCAAATTCATGTTTGATATGACTGCATGATTCTGAAAAAAGTGGACAGAGTAACGGTACACGGTAAATTTATTATGTCATGTCATTTGTTTTATTGAAAATAAGCTTTTCTGTGGCGTGTTGCAATTAGTTCGACACCTTTGAGAAAATTACCAAGCCGAGTACAACCGAAGAATTACGAACGGTTGGAATGAATGCCATTGCTTCTTAAAGAACATATCAAAAAAGTAGTCAGATACTTGAACTGCAGGATATATATATTTTTTTTTTGTCAAACAGAAACTCACCTTAGTCAAAAATTTCTCGGAACAACCGCCAGGTGGTGCTGTAAGTGAATTGATTTGAGTTCTCTTCTTCTTTTTTTCTCAGGTTGCCGCATCTGTGTTAATATTCCGAGAAAAACCACATCGTTTTCAGTCGAAAAAGAAAGCGATGCTCACGACAGATGGATGGATTAAAACGGTACTGTACACCACGAATTTTTTTCAGAATATCAGATAGTTAATAAGGATTATTATTTGGGCGTTAGGAGACGTTTCCGTGAAGCAATTCGCCAAAGCAAAAATTATTTGTGGGGAAAAACTCGTGAATTTTGCGCAACGATAACGAATCGCCGCACAGTGCCATCATTTCACGGGTAATGACCAAGAACGAAACGAATACCATTCAACGGCCAACGACTTGACCTCATAAGGCTCCCTGCATTTTTTTTCATTTGATGGAGTCAAAAAGCCACTACAGGTAAGGCGTTTTAACAGCCGAAAGGAAGTAATGGAAAAAATCGTAAAACGGCTATACCAAAAGTTGAGCGTGAGAAAAATGTGAGCTGCATCCAACGCTGGCATAAATGCGTTGCAGTTGACGATAAGTACTTTCACTTTTGAGGCATAAACTTGTAGTTTGAATTTTCTGAATATATTTCGGGTACTTTTTGATCAAGGTGGCATGTTTATTCAGAACAAGCAGACCACCGATGTTTACACCTACCCTAAATGAGCCCAATCAGCAAAAATGCGATGCAAATGATGGTCAATTGGTTTCACTTCTTGCACGAGGTTATAAGCACGTAGACCAAAAACCTTACGTAGAATTTGCCACATAGTCTAACGACAAAGGTCCCAAAGTTGAAAACGACGACGAATAGACAAGACAAACAGCCGATAGGATAGACATACTCGGTTCAAAAAGGTTCAGTTCGAAACTATGCCCAGTTAAAGGCTGAAAATAGTTGAGTAGAGCAAATAGAAGCACATAACATATTTTTCCGTAAAACTTTAAGAAAATATTTGGCGTCTAATCTATGTGAAA
This sequence comes from Anastrepha fraterculus, assembly GCA_037575425.1. Lineage (NCBI taxonomy): Eukaryota > Metazoa > Arthropoda > Insecta > Diptera > Tephritidae > Anastrepha > Anastrepha fraterculus. Next base: position 40,671 of record JAYXIM010041585.1, on the reverse strand, counting down.
GATCTGGAGTTCTATCCATAATATAAAAAAGAAGATCATTTATAACAATAACTGGGATGACAAAATCACGTCACTTATTCCCAACTAAAGACATCTACGGACTCATTATTGGTGACTTAAAGCGCTCAACACTCTTAAGACATGGCCGATATACCAACCGATGCAGGTATGAAAGACATGCAATACCTCGGGTGAGTTATGGTATAATCAATCCTAACCCATATTTATATTTTTCATTCGCACTCGCGTGTCTAAGCCACGAAGCACTTAACCCAATTTGAATGCAAGGCCGATATGGAGTATCGATGCCAAATTATTTTTTTAATAACTTCTTTCTTTCAGTGTTTTGACATTTTTTCTTTATAATCCTCTGTGCGAGCTTCATTTCATTAGCAAACTTGTCATATCGATTTCCTTTCATCAGTTTTCCATTCGCACCAGCGTGCTCACATACGCGCTTACCAACGAGAATACGAAAAAAAAACAAGTAACAATAGGAAATGGAAAAGGACAGACTGCAGCATCATCAACAGGAAGACGTGAAGAAAACATGCGGAAAGAAAATAGAAATTGCAAACGCATACCAAGTCAATGCAAAGCAACGCAACGCATACCAATACGACGCACATATATACAATCCCGCACACAAGATGGCAAGGATCTTGCGAAAGTTAACACACACACACACAAGTACAAAAGCTGCAGCGACGACAACTGCAAGCGTCTAACGACACGACTGCCCAACGGGACGTACAGCTGACATGAGTCTACTCGTAGTGGCAAATGAAAAGAAGAGAAAAAAAAAGTAAAAGAAATGGAAACTCCCAAAGCGAAGTGAGAAACGCATAAAATACATGCGAAATGTATAATAATTCTAAAGAACTGCGGGAAAAAAACATAAAATTGGCTTGGCAGTAAGGTGGAGAAGAATAAGGAGCGTTGCAAAAGAAAAACGATGAGTTAAACAAAAACAAAAGCTAAAATTAAAATCGCTCACTAGAGGACACGCGCTGGAAATGGATATGTGAGCATAAGCACGTGGGAGACTTCACGGAACACAGTACCCAGCAGTAGAGATAATACATTCATTGCCCACATTTTATATCCTGTTCACAATAAATCAGCATTACTTCACTTGGATGAAGCCACTATATAAATAGGTTTTCGTGCGAACCAGAGAATCCAAATGGTGTAGCTTTCGACAGAAGAAAAACAAAAGATGGTATATACCTATGAAATGAGACTTTCAGCTATTAGTCCATAGATGTAGCTAGGAGTATTTTTAAACCTTCCCAAATGTCTGAATTTTTCGTCTGTCATCTGTCAATAATATTCAGTTCATTGTTTGTTACGTTTCATACAACAATGCATTTTTGTCGCTCTTAAAAATCCCAAGCGTAAACGATCGTATGGTCCTCCCGGCCATTAGCCAAAAACAACGGCAAAACCAAATCGCTTCGGCCACAAGTCAATGCAGTGTGTTTTCTGGGATCTCCGGATATTGCACCTTGTGATTATCACCTTTTGTGTGGACTTCAATCCCATAAGAGGAACAAGAACTACTCCTCAAAAGAGGCAGGGAATTAAAAATTTGCCTAAGCGTTGGGAAGGCATTGTAAATAATAAAGGAAAATATATTATTGATTAATAAATACTTTAAACATCTTTTTTATTAATTTTAAAACCACCTTTAAAAACGCAGGAAATTATGGACTGACCTGACATGGCATAAGTAATTAAATTTTTCTTAAATGAAATGGGGGAATAATTAATACAAAATTTTACTGAAACAAAAATATAGCAATAGTGCATACACTGAAAACAAAATGTGTGCATGTATGCATTTCGCTCCCAACGCAGCTGCAAAACTTTCCGCAGATTGAAATACAAAATTACTCAGATACAATGAATTTTGATTTATAACATTTATGCCTCGCTAAATAACACTTTTAAAGGTAACAAATTGCAGCTATTAGGCCCTGAACTAAGTGTGTGTTATGCGCCTAAAAATATGCAGCCTGCAGCAACGCAATTCACTGTAAATAGCAGCAGTAGCAACATTTGCTGAGGTATTATGGAAGTAATCGTCGGCAGCAGTGCACTAATTAAAAAACCGCACTTCCTGTCGATTTTATAATTAAATGCGTTTTATTAGATTTCATAAAGGATGCCACGGGGAATGAAGGCACTATAAAATCATGCAAATATAGCAAACAGGCATAAGTGTGTTCAAATGTGTGATTGCATGAACGTTACTCAGCCCACTAAACCGCTTATTAAACAGCAGCGCTCCACAAATCACAGTACTTTCCAGTTCAATTGGCTCGCAGCGGCTTGTGAACACTTGTGTATGTGTATGTATGTAGCAAGGCTTAATACACCGAGCTTAAAGTAGTGATTTCCCACTTAATGCCTACATAGTTGCATAAGCCTTAAAACCAATCATCGGTGTTGGTGGAGGGAAAATGTAGAGAGGATGTAATTGGGTATATGGCTTTGAATTGATGGATAGGAATATGGAGCATTATGAACATTAGTAGGGATAAGGGTACGAATATGAATCTGACTATGAATACGAATACTCGTATAAGGATAAATATAAATATGAATATAAGTATGAATACGAATACGAATATGAGTGGGTATAGGCATGAATATGAATATGAGTATGAATACGAGTATGAGTATGAATCTAAATAAGAATATAAATACGAATATGAGTATAAACTTGAATATGAATGTGAACATGAATATAAGTATAAATATGAGTATGAGTATGAATACGAATAGAGTAGGTATAGGCATGAATAGGAATACGAGTATGAATATGAATACGAGTATGAGTATGAATATGAGTATGAGTATTAATATGAACACGAATATGAATAAAAACATGAATATGAATACGAATATGAGTAGGTACGAGTATGAATATGAATACGAGTATGGATATGAATACGAATATGAGGATAAATATGAGTCTAAGTATAAATATAAATATGAATATGAATACGAAAATAAGCAGGAATATGAAGATGAATTTTAATTTGAATGCGAATATGAATCTAAATAAGAATATGAGTAGGTATTGGTATTAATATGAGTATGAGTATGAGTATGAGTATGAATACAAATATTAAAACGAGTATGAATATTGATATGAATTGAAAATGTGAAAATGAGTATAAACTTGAATATGAGTACGAACATGAATATGAATATGTATATGAATATGTGTATGAATACGAATATGAGTAGGTATAGGCATGAATAGGAATACTAGTATGAATATGAATACGAGTATGAGTATGAATATGAGTACGAATATTAATTTGAATACGAATATGAATATAAATAAGAATATGAGTAGGTATGGGTATGAATATGAATATGAGTATGAATATGAGAATGAGTATGAATGAATACGATACATATGAATACGAATAAGAGTAAGAATATGAATATGTGTAGGAATATGAGTACCACTATTCCTTTGAATAAGATTACAAATAAGAGTATGAATACAAATACGAATATGAATACGCGTAAAAAAGTTATTGCGAAAATCTATAATTATTTTTAATTTCAAAAGCAAGCCCGTTTGTGTAAGCAAACATAAAACAATATTTGATTACAACAACAAAATACTGCTTTTGAGGTTTTTCTGCTTCATCAGCGGCATTTGACGAGTGCACGTGAAAACAAAAACCACCTAAAAACAGCAACTAAAAGCAGTGCTGACATATTGAAAAACCAACAAGAACACAAAAGCAAAAGTATGCAAATGCGCAAAAGTTGATGAAAGGGCTGACGCAAGCTGGGATGTAACCCACTAAATAATCAGCCAGCCACCCAATCAACTAACCAACGCAGTTACGAAATCAATGTTCTTCCGATTAACCCACTGAAGCGCAGTCCCATTGTTGCACCGCAGGATTTCAACAACTCGCAAGTATCAAGCAACAAAAAAAAAAAAAAAACAACAAGATAAAACAACTGAAGCACAGCGAGTGCAAGTTGTGAGCTCAAAACCGCAAAACCCTATTAAATCACGCACATAAAATGTGCATTTGACGATGTCACGCGGCCACCAGTAGGTGGCGCGCACGTGCGCATCAATGCTTGGAAAATGGCATTTGCGCGCTAATAACACTTGTACTAACAGCGTATTTACATACATACATACATAAATACAAACATGTTTATATACCATCTAAGGAGAGTATATACATGAATGGGCCGCCATCTATCCACCTGTTCACGTTCCGCCGTTACTTTTTACCTGCTCTGCTTACGAATTCCCACTCACACTTTGACTTATTAAACTTTTGGCGATACTAACTTCTTAACTAAGTATGCATTGCACTGCTAACCTCCACCGCCATCTGCTCTTACTTTGCACTCCTCCTTCGCACTTTAGCCTACCTAGCTAAGCTAACTTCAAACGACTCTCAGCTGCGTTCGAGTTGATTGAACTCTGGAGATTTCACAATTTATTGCCGCCAGCTAGCGCAGCTGTAGTCAGCGTATCTTTCGTGGATTATCATCAATAAGTAGAAGCTGTTGTAGGTGATGGAATTTGTGGTTTCGGGGACTAGGGAGGTAGTCTGGCCGCAGCTGTCTACGTTCAATGGAGAAAATCGCATATAAAGTAGTTGAGGAAATTTCTTAAATATTCTAGTGAAATATAATTTGAGATTAAGTAGCTTGTGATGTGCCAAATTTCTGGGGAATGCCAATAAGTAAATAAGCAAAATAGTGCATCGTAGTAGTTGAAACTACTTAAATACTTTATATTGCTGCTATGAGAGTACAAAACACATAAAGTTTTTAAGCTAACTAAAATGTTACTGACATAATTTCACGCAGTCAGTTGAATAAGTGAATATTTCTCTTACACAATAGATGAATTATTCAAGTAATTAAATTTTAATTCAACTAGACATTAATTACAACTACACTAACTACAACTTCACATGCGATTAAACAGTATTTAGACAGACAGAAGGATCTCGCTAAAACTTGGTGTGTGTTCTTCCAAGAGATGTTACTAACTTATACATAACCTCCATACGCGCCCGTAGTTCTTTCTCTCTGACTTTGCACGGACTTTTGCAAGGACCCTCCTGTCTTTTCTTTTACTCAGTGGGAGACATAGCAAATTGAAAACTTTGAAGCTACGTAACGCATGCGTACTCATCGAATTTTGACTGACGCTGATATTTTGCGTTTACGGCAATTTGTGGGTATACGGCAATACTTCTTTAACACAAGCGAGTTGAAATTGAAATTTGAAAAGTTCGAGCCAGGAGATTTGGTGGCTCCTAAAACACTCCGGCTAAAAAGCCCATTGTATTTAAAGCTCTGGAAAGAGGGTAGATAGTCAAGGAGGGTAGAAGAAAAGTATCAGAGAAAGAGATAGGACAGAAAAGCGACACAAGCGAGTTAAAGAGTTAAATAAAAACAAATTTAAATATATTAGGCGATAGGATTTCCTCTGAGTGTGATACGTGTATAGAATGTACGGCAACTCTGGCGATAATGCTGGAAATGTGGTTACCAATGCGTGGAGTAGCATTTAAAGTCCAATTGCGGCAATTTAAAAATATTAGAAGGCACAACATTCTAAAGCAAGGAAAAACGAAGTAAGCGAATAAATTTCTCGGCATTAGACAATCCAAGTTATCTTAAGTTATTTTATAAGTGGTTAGTGATTTTGGGATCACGGTATCGTTGAGTACGCCGCGTCGATGTTTATAAAAAAAGGGACTGGCTTGTGGACACCCGGCCAAAAGGTAAGGTTAAGCTCAACAATGTGTCAAAAGCGATTATAAAGGGTTTTCACATACCAAGTGTTATTTTGAATAGGATTGCGCTATCGAGAGATGACTAATGATTTTTTATGGCCGGAATTGGAATGTATTGATCTGGACAACGTTTATTTTCAACAAGACTGCGCTACGTGCCACACAAGCAACGAAACCATTGATCTTTTACAGGAAAAGTATCTCTCGAAAAGGTGATCACAATTGGCCACCCAGATCTTATGATTCAGCACCTTGTGACTTTTTTCTTTGGGGCTACGTGAAAGCAAAGGTCAACGCCAATAGCCCAGAGACGATGCAAGACCTCAAAGATAGAATTCGTGAGGCTATCGAAGAATTAGGGCAGCCACTTTGCCATTCCGTTATGGAAAGTTTCATGAAAAGGATATTGTCCTGTAAGCGTGGTCGTGGTGGTCATTTACCTGATGTTATTTTCCACTATAACGGCATTATCATGAAAAAATATCCGATCATTTATATCAAAAAATAGTATTTTTCTTTGAATATCAAAATAACACCTCCTATTGGAAAACCCTTTATTGGGAAAAGTTGCAGAAAGCAATACTATTGAAAACTTTTTATTTTTCTAAAAAGGTGCTCAAAACGAGAATACAGAATCCAATACGATTCGAATACAACAAAAAACCGACAGTTCCAATGATTCCGCTCTGGTAGGCAAAATGCTGTCGAATATGTTGATGAAATCATTTCAATCGTCGAGTCATACTGGAATTTGAAAAATTGGAGATTATCCAGAAAAGTGTGTGAAGCCATTTCCAGAACATTTACATCTACGTTAATTTCTTCATCGAAATTAAAGGAAAAAACGTTGAGAACTCACTACTTCACTTCATATATTCTTTTAGACATGCATGCCATCTTGAACAAAAAGTTCTCGGAACAACCTCCAGGTAACGCTCAAAATGAACTGAGGCATTTAAAGGGATTTAAATTTGCAACAGCGAGTTTGTATTAAATTTTGCATTAAAAATGGATTCAATGATGCAAACTGTTTCGGTAACAGCACGCTTCAGAAGAGATCGTGAGCCCATCGAGGATGAAGAACGTAGTGAAAAACAAGTTGTTCAATAACCGCAACTTAACCATCAGAGCGCTAGCAGAGGACTTTACCATTACTTATATATTCGTTCAGGACATTACAGTTAATGATTTGCCCCATGTTGATGCTCCCTGCGATTGTTTTCTGTTTGATTGAGTCAAAAAACCGCTACAGAGAACGCATTTTCACAGCCAAAAGGAAGTAAATGAAATATCGAAGGCGGCTAGGATGCCTATACCAAAAATAGTTCCATTTCCAGAAATGTTTCGAGAGCGGAATCAAACGCTGGCATAAGTGCGTTGCAGTTGATAAGGAGTGAAATTGAAATTTGAATTGGTCGAGCCAAGGAGCACCAAGAGAATTGCTGCTACACTCAGGCTAAAAAGCCCATTGTATTTAGAGCTCTGGAAAGGGGAGAAGGAGAAAAATATTAGAGACAGAAATAGGAAAGAATAGAGACAGAAACAGAGGCAGTTAGTCCAGTAAGAACTTTCCAGATTCCTTGGTAAATCTGTAAACATCCTTCAGTTTTAGAGAACGAATATTACTCAGCCTCACGACATCGCGACCCAAAACTCGTAGCCTTGCTCTAGCAAAGGCAGGACACTCACAGAGAAAGTGCTGAGTGATATGCGCCTTCTCATGAGGAGTACTTTGAAGGCGGTAATAGCACTTTTGAGGACAAGCTTTTATTTTGAAGTTTCTGAATATATCCGGAAACTTTTCGATCAGGGTAGGATAAGACACTTTCATTAGAATATCCATGTAATGTTCCATAGCCAAAGTTTTTTTTATTTGAAATACAATTATTATTTTAAAATTTTTTTTATTTAAATTTTTAGTTTTCCCCCATATTTTAGATGTTTTTTTTTCATATTTAAATTTTTTTATATTCCATTTTTTTTTATATTAATTTTTTTTTTATATTAAAAATTTTTTTTTTATATTTTAATTTTTATTTGAATGATGAGACTCGCAAAATTACAGCGAAGGTACCACGATCCCAAAAGCCTGAATCTATTTCTTCGAATTTGCATCCAGTTCATGCCTTGAAAGTCTTCACCTTCAAATCTCACATTTTAACTTGTAGTTGCCCTCACACCTTCGCTTCTTATAATTCTAGCACCTTCTGAGTGTCAAGTATGAACAGAGTTTTGCTCACTTTTGTTGGAACACGCTAGGTCACTTATGTATGCATATCTCCAGTAGTGACAGTCAAGCTGCACTGAAAGCCCTTGCTAACCCACGCTGCTCTTCGAAATTAGTCGGTGAATGTAAAACAAAACTGAACAGTGCTGCAACACACTACAAACTTAGTTTTATTTGGGTGCCTGGACATTGTGGGAACGAGTTAGCTGATAAACTGGTTAATGAAGGCTCTGAAAGTATGCCACTAGGCCCTGAACCCATCCTAGGTGTCAATTCTGCATCGATTCAACTATGGATTGACAACCTCATCAGGTCTACCCATAGAAGGCGTTGGTCTGTGTTGAACTTGTGCATTTTCCAGAATCAGACTTAGGATATTGGGTTGCCATATACTGAGTAGGGATAATGTTCATACACTTCCTCCTCCGGATCTCTTAGGATTAATCAATGAATCCAATAGATTTGTGGAAGAATGACTTCAAACTAATTTTTCCGTCTTACCGCCCACTCTTTATCTTTCCTATCTCTATTCTTTCTACTGAAATCTATCCGGGTGTAGTACAATGGTCTCCTGACTGAGTGCTTGGACTTGTCCAACCCACCACAAATTTAATCTAATCTAATTTAATATCTCCACTACATCTGAACTGATTTAGCAAACTAATGTGAGCAGCTGGAGCAGTTTATATTATATACCATTAGTTTATAGAGAAAGGTATGGCTCTCAGAGAAATAGCATATCGATTTTTTTCTTCTCTAAATAATGATCTTCAAGAATCTAACTGCCTTTTGTAACTAGATAGCCATTTGTTGTTGTTAAAAGATGGCTTATTGATCTTTAAGGCTCTGAAATCTTGGTTTGGTTGTGGAGCCCATTTCGATATTTGAAAGATTTAAAATGATTTTTTTTTTTTAACCCAAACACAATTAAATAGTGGGCGGTTCAGAAGAGAATGTTTAATTTTAGTATAATCAGTTCTGAAGGGTACTAAGGATTTCGAAAAGACACGAAAGAATCATTCTGCAAACGAAATCCACTTTTTTTTCACAATTTAAAGTTAAATTTTATGCACATTTTTAGTACATATATTGCTACATACTTACCTCACACAAATCGTCTGCCAGCTGGTGGACACGTCTATGTGTGTGTTTCTTATTTTCTTCCTCAGGCTTTCAGCCAATTACCCCCTAAGGAGATTCAATAAAAAATCCAAACTACTTGTAGCAAATTGAAGAATTGAGTGGTGTTTGCTGCCTGAACTGAGCTGGCCTTCTGCATTTCACTTCATTTGTCAACTGCAAGAAGCAATCAGCAATCATTGAGGGCCAGCCAGCCAGCCAATCGCCCAACCCAAACACTTGCAGCGCCATCGTACATCTCAGAGCGGCCACAAATTGCCACTTGTATGTGCTGCTGCAACAATACTTGTTGTAATATTTATTTTCGTTGTATTTTCTTAGTTTGCTGGTAAGCTAAAAGCCGAGCTTAGCTTTCCTGGAAATTGGAATTTCCTGGCAATTTCAGTTTTTTTTTTCATCTTACCTGAAATTTCGAGTTTTGTTATTTTGTCGTTCTTTTGTAATCATTTTGATGCTTTTGTTTCTATTTTTATTATTTTATTTTTTATTTTTGTTCATGAAACCAGTTACGCCAACGAACATCTTTGACGGCTCAATTTGACTACTTGCAACATGCAGCATGCAGCAATTTAGTGACTCTTTGCATGAGTGTGGATAACTGTGACATGCAATTTTTGTGTTGGAACTTCTTTAATCTGCAAGTTTGCTTTTATTTTACTATTACATCTCCATTTTCCTACTACATCTGCACTCTGCTACCAACCTCATTCTCACTCTGCAGCTGCAACTTTTTCCATTACTTATTGTATCCATTTGTTCTCTAACTTTCCCTTCATTTCTCGATCCAACTTTGACTTCTCTATTTCTACTTCATTTGCGAGTGCAGCTACATATGTCGCCATGGCCATTATGCAAGAATGTCGCCGCCAGTGCATGCAACAACCTTGTAAACTGTTGACTATGTTGGCGTGTGTATGCATGTATGCGTGTGTCGCGGCAGTTTGTGGCAAATAAAAGTTTTCTGCATTTCGTTACGGACACACTCGATTGAACTTTGCCAATTTCTTGAGAAACTTGCATTACCATACACAAGCGTATATAATATTATATATATATATGTATGTATCTATGTGAAACGGTATCACTTGCCGGCAGCAAAATAATAGCAATGCCAATAACAAATACTAATAATAAAACCCATACAACAACTATATACGTATATGCCAATGCCAATGGCTTCTTATATGTCCATACGATGTTATGCTGTTTTTTCTGAGATTCCTCTGAGTGTAAGAATTGCAATTTTACTCTCATTTTTTGTAGTTGCTATTGATATTTTTGCTGTTGTCACAAGTCACAAGTTTAGCATGTTGCGTCAGCAGTAACTTTCTTTGTTTTATTTCGGTCCTTAATCTTTGTTTTCTTGGCAACACTCAGCCACTCTCCTTCGTTGGACAATTGCAAGTGTCCAGAGCAATACCGGGGCGTATGAGTAATTTCCTTTGCGTCAAGTTTAGTCATGTGTTTGTCCATGTGCCTCTTTGGTACTAGTATTTGTTTGTTTGCAGTAGCCTTATTGGAGTACTCAACATGTGCTTGGCTATTTGATGGTGAAAACGTGATGTGGCATGTGATAGAAGACTTAATTTAGAGCAAAAAAAAAATACAAGGAAAGACTAGGCAATGAGGTAGAAATGGAATTTTAGAATAAAATATTAAAAAAAAAATGGATTTTGCAAAATTATAAATAAGTTCAAACTAAGTAACATATTGATTCCCAAGCTGGCATTGAAATTTTCGTTATTTCTCGAGTTCACAGATTTAAATGTATCACCTAGAAAATCTTTTTTTTTTCACTAAACCATTAAAAAATTAGATATTCGTTAACTTGTGCTGTCAGCAAGTTTGAAAATGTTCTACAGCGTTTGATTGAAAAGTAATGAGCCTTATTTTTTTTAAGCAGTTTTATTAAACCTTTTGGCGTATACAACTAATATTCTTCAAAATAGGACCCTTGAGCGTCAATACACCGCTGGTAGCGGTCCTTCCACTGCAGGAAACATTTTTCAAACTCATCTGCCGGAATCGTGTTCAATTCGGCTGTCACAGTTTTTTGGATCGCCTCGATGGAGTCGAAACGCCTCCCCTTCAGCTTTCTTTTCAGGCGCGGGAACAAGAAGAAGTCCGGAGGGGACAGGCCTGGGATGTAGGGAGGGTGGGGAAGCACCGGAACCCCCATCTTGAAGTTCGGTGCGAAAGAGCAAAGGAGTTGTTGCGCTTGCACGAACGTGGCGAATTTCCTAACATTGTGTTTTCTGATAAAAAAAATTTCCCAATTGAGCAGTTCATAAACACTCAAACGATTCGTGATCGACGAAATGCCAATCAAAAAAAGGAAAATATCTGATCGTAGCATCCGCCGCATACTGAAAAATGATCTCAAAGTCAAACCTTACCAGATCTAAAAGGCACACGATATCAAAGTAAAGCAGCAACAAGTCAGACTTGAGAGAGCGAAGGAGTTGCTTCGCTTGAGCGAAAAATTAATTCTTGCGTGTTTGGCCGAGTTTACTAACCTTAGGCAGTGTTCTTACATGTGAAAGCACGGAAAAAAATTAGAATGAGTCTCAACAACAGCCAGGCAAGGATTCATTTGGTCTAAGTGTGCATCTGTTCTGAATAAGGAAGAAGAAAAAGGTACCCAAAACTACACCTGATAAATACCTAACTCTGCCTTTTAATTACGATCCGATATTTTAGATAGTATGTACATACACACCCAAGTATGTTTTTATTTATTATTATTTATTTATTTATTTACAGACGTGAAATAATAATACAATTATTCTTATACGTTAAAAAGGAGCACTGGCTGCCACGACCTTCGGCTCGCTGATGTAAAAGTAACAGATAGTTAGCTTAAAGGTCTTACACTTAAAAAGAGACTAGAAAACTTAATTAATTAAGACTATGGCAAAAATATAGTAACTATCTTAGAAGAGCAAACATCAAACCAATTTTTTCAATCCTGACTTAAATAGAAATTCTGACATTTTTGATATATTTTCTGAGGAAGTAGTTCTTAACAGTGTAGAAGGTCTTTAGTTTCGGAAGATACTTTTCCTGATTTGTTCAAAATGTGGGCAGTCGTCGAGTAGGTGGCAGACCGTTAAAGACGGTTAGCGACAGTGTTGGCAGCATGGAGGGCTGGAACCATTGAAAACGTATGAATGTGTGGCGATTGTGTGCCCTAGACGAAGGCGGAGAAATGATTTGATATCGTTGCAACGGCAATTTAATGGGTAGTTTGGTTTTATCCTGTTTGGATTATTTACGGTATAATGATGGGAAGAGAATCCCCAATTGACCCTTTGTGCATTATAGTGTCTGTGATATATAAATTTGTATACGTATTTTTTCGAAATATAGTTGAAAGTTATTAGTGGTTCTTTCTCGGCGAGTTTAGCCCGTTCGTCCGCTAGATTGTTCCCTCTTATGCCTGCATGGCCTGGAACCCACATAGGTTTTATTCGGTCGCTCTTTTTAAATAATTTGCTCCGGATACAGGAGATGATGCGCGCCTTGTTCATGGTATTCATTAACGAGTAAATGACGGATTTGGTAGCCGTGCAAATTACTGCTTTCGGTAACAAGTTTTCAGCGAAGGTAATAGCTTCAAGGATCGCTACAGCTTCGGCTGTATAAACGGAGGCATAGCTAGGGAAGTGGCCGGCTGTGATTGTTTCTCCTTTCGAGTCGACAACTGCAAGCGAGGTGTTAGTTTCAGTTTTCGTTTTTATTATTTTTGAAAAAACGTAAATTAGTTTTCCTCCTCAAATTTGTGGCGTAATGAAGTTTGTAAAAAGCTTTTTCTTGCCACAGAGGAGATTGCCACCAACTGCCTAAGGGTGGCCGCTATTAGAGGGTTTTTTTCTATAATCTAATAAACTACCTAGGAATTTAATAAATATACCGGACATAAATATGAAAATATGACAGAAACAATACATAAAGTTTAATTGATATTATGGCTATGTTTTTTAAGGCACATAAATATTTATTGCATATTCATAACACACAAAATGCAAAGGAATTTTTATAAAATGTTGTAAAGCAAATAAAAATAAATTTATTGCGCGCTATGTGTGCTAACTTTTAAAGTACTCCTATTTGGTATGAATTACAACACATGCCATTAACTATAAAACGGCAAAAATAAACCGTTGACATGATTTTTATTTGGCAGTGCTGGAGTGAAAATTTGAATATTTCGAGTAATAAATAAAATTGCGAGCAAAAACTAAATTAAGCAAAAGTAGACATATTTTAGCAGAAAAACAAAATATAAATTTTATATGAAAGAAAAACAACAATATCAACAAAATCCGTAAATAATAAAATTCACGTACAAAAAAATGATTGAAAAAAACGTGAAATCGGACTACGAAATAAAAGTCAAATTAAATTTAAATAGAAACAAGATTGAAGCCAAAATAAAATATCGAAATGGCAACAGAAAAAGTGAGCAGAAACAATATTTCAAGGACCAGCGCTGAATGGACATGGAAATGTAAAAAACTAAATATAAAATGTATAACAAGCAAAAAATTGAACTTTACAAATAAAAAGTGAAGAAGGTTAAAAATGAAAGGAGCACACATACACACCCATGCATTCATCTACACATGTATGTATGTGTACAGTGGAAATAAACACAACGAAATGAAAATACATCAGCAAAGTTTTACTGGGTCAAAGTGCAAAACGAGAAGCGTTAAAGCAAATACAAGCAGATACATACGAGCATATGTACATATATGTATTAAGATGCGTAAGTGTGAGTGTGTGTTTTCAGGCGAACATCAGCGCCACTGGGACACACGCAAAGCGGCGCACACAAAAAAGGAAATGAAACACGAACGAGAGCAGCAGAAAATGCAAAGATCGTTGTCGCAAAAGTGGAACAAAATCAAATGTGGCAAATGAGCATGACGCGACGTGGCAACGCAGCGCGTGGCGTAGGCTGACACAACGCCACAGAAGCAGCATACCAACCAACACTCCCACCAACACTCACCCACTGTCGGACCGTCGTCGACGCACTCACAGTTGTTGCCACTGTCGCTGCTCTGTGCATACAAATAATTCAGCAGTTTAATTGCGCACAAATAATGCGCTTCAACACGCGCGGGAGCACAACTGATACAGCTGAATACTCGTACATAATCGCATGCTCACACAGCCGTGGGGAGTTGCGACCCACAAAACATACTAATTCCTCTGGTGACCCAAGGCAAGAGTGAGATGCGCATGCATTGCATATCTTCACTTCTTGCTGATGTTGTTACTGATTAAAGATATTCTTCCCACTGGACACCCGCCCGCATACACACACACACACGCAGAGATAAACCACAAATTCGCTGCTCCCCGCTTCAGTCCAGAAATCACGCTTTAAAACTTTAATTGATGGAAAAGGATTAAATTTCAGCGCACCCGCTCGCGGTTGTGCAGTGCATAAGTATAAGTAAAGTACTTATAAGCGTGTAAGCATAATTTATTGGCATGTGTTTTGTGGCTGCAAGTGTGTACGTGAGCGCGCTCGAGCTCTTGTTTTTTCTCTTGCTATAATCCGCTACAAAATCCGCTTATAAGTTGATGAAAATGTTGCTATAATTCAGCGGCGATGATGACCGCAAAGGTTTCGAGAGTTGTTGTGGCATCGAAGAAAACACGTAAACAAGTGGGTTTATGTTTTGCAGAAATGTAAAAATATCAATTGAAGAGAGTAGTTCTTAAACTCCTTTAAATACAGAGAATTCGGGAAATTTAATAAAACTATAGGTGCCACAGCTTAACGAAAATACTTAAGGTCATTAATTAAATGATAGCCAAGCGCAATGTTTATCCAAACGGATAAGCGAATAGGCGTCAAAATACGACATCGCAGCTAGTATCACAAATGTTCCACTAATCTCTAACAAACAAAAAAAACAAAAGCAGAAATAGTGACAAATTAATAAACGACGCAGTGGGTAGGCGGCGCTACTAACAGTACGACTCAGCGAGAGCTCATTAAGCCCAAGTTGCAACACTGCCACAAATACACGGCTCTCACTAGCAAATGCAAATCGTGCACGTATGTTATTTTCAAAGAAACATCCACTGTTTTTTACGTGAGTACCTGCTGGTGACAGCTTAAACCCACGGTACCCAAAGGCACACGGATGAAAATCAATAATCCATGATCAGGACCCAAACAATATTTGGTACCATTTGGCAGTGTGGCATGGACACACTAACCGCGTAGGTAGGGCTCGAGGCCTACCCATACCTCTGCCGTTCTATGGGTATCGGCACCCGGTTGCAATGCAACTCCACATCGGCCTAAAACCTACCCGCGCTTTACGTCTTAATCACAGCCACCACGAAAACCTCCCCGAAGGGCCGTTCCCAAAGAACAGGTCAGAGCGAACTCTGAGGGCTCCTGTTCCCCGTGGTACCGAGTGCCAGTTGAGCACCCATACTACTCAGGCACTGCTGGACCTAGATTTAAGTCGCCTTTTACGACAGGCATACCTTACCTCGGGCATATTTTAACCCCTGCACCGCTGGGGGAATGTATTAGATACCATCCGCCTCGAATGAAAAGGGTCAGATTTAGACAATAAAGTTCCTATAATGCTTAATAAGGTAGTAGCATACGCCGATGACTTGGTCCTGATGATATCGGGACCATTTCCGTCAGTCATGGCTGAGATTTTGGAAAGGTCATTGGCTGTACTCAGTCGCTGGGCTACCACTTGTGGCCTCCGAGTCAACTCTGACAAAACGGAGCTGATGCTATTTACCAGAAAATATAAACCTCCCCCCTTTCGACTTCCCAAATTAAACAACCACGTTCTCCCGCTCTCATCGGAAGTTAGGTATCTTGGAGTGATACTTGACTCCAAACTCCATTGGAAGCTACACATTGAAAATCGGGTAAAGAAGGCCAGTATAGCCTTCGACTCCTGCAAATCTATGTTCAGTAAAAAATGGGGACTCAAGCCAAAGGTCGTTCTGTGGATATACAACGCAGTGGTTTTGCCAATTTTAACGTATGGATGACTGGTTTGGTGGGAAGCTCTTCGGAAGGGCTATAATATCACTAAACTGGGGAGGGTGCAAAGAACTGCATGCATTGGCATCATCGGAGCATTTAAAACTTGCCCCACTGCTGCCCTGAATGTCCTTTTGCACTTACTTCCCATCGACTTAACCGTCATTTCCATCGCAGCTCAAAGTGCAATCAGGTTAAAGGAGGTTGGCCTCTGGAGACAATCTCTCAAAGGACATGATAGCATTTTCAGGTTTAAGGAGGTAGGCCTCTGGAGACAATCTCTCAAGAAACATGGTAGCATTTTCGGGAAGTTAACACCGAGTTTTTCCGAACTTTGAATAGATCTCTCTATCTACCTTTCTAAATAGGCAGGATTAGATCGAGGGGAAAATCTGCATCGAAGCTTGCACCTCTGTCTTCCCTGACGGTTCCAAGATGGAATCGGGAGTCGGAGCAGGGGTTTTCTGTAAATCAGTTAATTTATCTGTCTCCTTTCTCCTGGCGAAATTCTATCAGTCAGCAACAAGTGAAACAATTCGTAACGCCGGATGGAGGAATTTCTGATAAGCTACTTTTGCTCAGCAGAGTAGACTCACGAATTTTTACTGGTCACTTTACAGCCCACCGTAACCTTCTCGACGACCAAATGCTCATGCTGATCTCTCTAATGCCCCAGGAACGTCTCTATCTTGCGATATGTCCCATGAAAATCTTGCTTCATCAATTGACGTTATGCGTCATTACTTCTGGCTCAACAAACGTTTTTGGGGGCCTTCACAAAATTCATCCAGCAAGGGTCGACGGTTACGTTGGAAGTCTTTGTACCAGCATTTTACAATAGCTAAGGCTGATGCTTCAAGCAGAAAAGTCGAAATACGTTGATCAATGCACTCCTGTCTCGATAATCCACGTTGAAAGTCGTAATAAATCATCGCACGAAAATTTTCAGGGATTCATTCCATCTTTACTTATTCAAGAATTAATAATACGTTCAATTATAAATTGGTACTTTTGACTACAGCGCATCTTCTAGCCATTAAAGTTATCAATAACATCTTGCGATATGCCTTCTCATGCTACTTTTATAGATTGACAGAGTTCGTCCTTGGTCCTACAGTTTTAAGAAGTAAGAGACTGACCTCTCCACTTTAAAACGTGCCAACCAAGTTTTACAATGGTTATATGCGTGTTTAGGATCGTTGTTCTGTTGGAACCTCCATGTTAATGGAATCTCTTTGTGAGCGTATGACAGCAACATGTTTTTTAAAATGTACATGAATCGGTCCATTATTCTTATTATTCGATGTATTGATCCAATCCCACACCATTATGTTAAAACCACCGTGTTTGGTAGTTGCAATGCAATACTTAGAGTTGAGTGTATGCCTTTTCGGTCCTCTCACATGTTTTATACATCGGAATCTTTTATATTGCACTTCGATTCATCCGAGAATAAACCAGTCTTCCATTTCTGAGCCGTCCGATCAAGGTGAGCTATTGGAAGTTACACAAGGTGAAGTCCAAAATATACAAGAGTGAGCTAAAATAGAAACGACAGGAGCTTTGTTCTTATAACTTCGAGTTTATTTATTCAAAATAGTTCCCTCTGGCCTCAATACACTGTTTTGAGCGATCTAAAAGTTTCTCGAAATAGTATTTCAGGTCATTGACCGGAATATCCTTCAGGATGTCGGTACAAAACTTTTGGATGGCATCTAAGGGCGCAAATGTAATTTTTCGAATAGGTAGAGGTCACAGGTAGCCAGGCGAATACGGTGCGTGATTGATGGTTAAAATGTGATTTCTAGTCAAAAAATCAGTCATAAGAATGGATTGTTGAGATGGTGCATAACCATGCAATAAACGCCAGCTTCCTCTTTCGCGGTATTCAGGGAGACTTCGACAACAAACGCTTCAAAACGCCAAGATAGAAAACTGCATTCACGGTTTGGCCCGTTGGCACGACCTGCATGTGGACAATTCCTTTGGAATCGTAAAACCAAATGAGCATCGACTTGATTTTTGACTTCTCCAAACGCGCTTTTTGGATGGTGGCTCGTCTGGGGTCTTCTATTCGGGTTCGTGACGCTTAGTTTCAGGTTTGATCTTGGAAACTCCACGTTTTATCACCAGTTACAATGTTGTAAAAGAAGTTATCGTCTTTTCTTGCCCCTTTAATGAGGTCTTTTGCGGAATGAAACATGCACAGACTTTTTGTAAGCACAAATGATCAGTTAAAATGCGATAAATCGATGTTTTTGGAGATATTCAACTCCGATTCCTTGAATTTCAACGATGATTTCGCTTCATTTTTGATAAATTCACGAACAGTTCCAATGGAGTTTTCGGTGATTACTGATTTTGGACGGCCCGTATGTTCGTTGTGATTTATGTCCTGACAACCATCTCTGAAGCATGTAAGCCCCTAATGAACTATGGCACGATATAGAAAATCGTAGCCATAAACTTTTTCCATCAATACAAATGCTTCGGTAAACGTTTTAACGATTTTAAACAGAATTTGATTTTAGCTCTTTGTTCGAAACTCATTTTTGTACCGATGACACAAACATACTGACACTTTAGACGCAAAACTGCCCTTCCACCGAACCGAAGTCAGTTAGGGATGTAACTTCCAACGCACTAACTCATTAAAATGATGGCGTCATCAAAAACATTTTTATGACGCCAATCTTGTTTATTTGGACTTCTCCTTGTATTCTGACCTCTCTGTTTTTTGTTGAAATGAATGGCTTCTTAGTCGGCCAACAGTCGACTGAACAACAGTCCTTCAACTGCTCGTCTTCTAATTGTTCGTTCACTAACTGACAAACATAAACGTTTCTTTCTCCACTGCGGACGGTTATAACATTGCCAGTTCGTTGATATTTTCTTATAAGCCGCGATACGTCTGATCTGCTGATCGCATATTTTCCACTAATTTTGTGTCCAGATAAACCATTTTTTTAGTCACTGATTATTTTGTCTTTAACATCGTGGAGTACGTGTTTCTTGCTATTTTTACTATTCTAGGACCTACAAACTCATACCACGTGCTGACGAGTGGTTAATGAGAAAACATGGAGACACCACCGACTATCACCTTTCGCAGTTGCTCAGCGGATACCTGCACCGGTTTAAGCTGGCAGACAGCACTTTCTGTACAAACTGCCCGAATACTGACGAAAACGCAAAACACGTCATGTTTTATTGTGACCGCTTTAGAGATGAACGAGCTATACTGGAGGAGCAAGCCCTGGGTCATCAACCGTGCTCCAGCACCCTCATACGAGATATGTGCGCAACCAGCGGTAAGTGGGAGGCAGCGCAAACGTTCGCAGGTAAGATTATGACGCGACTTCGCCATATTGATTGAAAACGCAAAACGTTTCAGCAACAGAGAAGGCGGACAGTTTCTGACGAAGCGACAACAAGCACAGACGTTTGAGTGAAACACTCAATACTGTATTGTACAGAAGACAACACGGTAGTGAGTTAAGATAACACTACTGCAAGTTTTCCGATGTCTCCTTTACTTTGGAACCACCTATAAACATAGTGGTAGTAATTGGGACTATCGACGGTGTATAGCCTTCATATGCCTACAGGAGAGGAACCTGGACGCAGGTGCCTGCTGTGTCTTCAGACATAAACGCGGCTCTACCCAGAAGTTATACTTTTGTGGTCCCAGGGTAGAATTAGCCGAGGTGGAGGATTGTTATAGTATTAGTGGGAGCGTGCCCCAAATACCATTGGTGTGACGGCACCTTTGAGATGTTACTGACATTTTGATTTCAACCTCCTTAAAACCAAAAAAAAAAACAAAAAAAAGTATTTGGTATTTTTGTGAATTCTTAATAAATTAATATTTTATCATTTATGCAAGACAGGAAAGCATCTGTCGGGTTCTCTAGTAAATTAATAACAAATATACACCGTTAAAAGAAATGATTATTAATTGGGTTTACAAATCCAAAACCAACGCTACAATTTATATAACTCATTTGCATTCAAACTTTCTGACAAATTTGCTTCTAAGCACAATAACTTGCACTGCAGCCTAACTTATCAATTTATGAATGAAACCTTAAAGTTTATGTATGAATTTCACACGATGGAATGGCTCATATATTTATATCGCTTTCCATGCTCCGTATTCCCAGTGAATTAATTACCTGAAAGCAAAAAAAGGGAAAAATAAAATTAGTAAAGATCTATAATAATTATGATAAGAATGGAAATATGTCACGAAATAAATAATAAAAAATGCGCATACGCAGTCTATTACTGGAGTAATCTCAACGCGGCTAATGGTTTTCTAGTTCAGTAACTTTTAGATATCTCTCCCTCCAGATCAAAGCTTTTGCTATTAAATTCGATTGACGCTTTGAGTGCAACGGAGCCATTCATACCCAAGCAAATGAGTGAATCAGAAAAGATTCAATCTGTAAAGCTTGTAAGCATTTCACGCATACATTTCGGAAATCCATCAGCGTCAGTTATACCGCTCTCCCATAACCAAGAAAAAAACCATTTGGAAGCAACGGAAATGTGAATGCAACTGAATGGATGCCAAATTCCCGACAGCACATCAAAGCCAAATGCGTGCACTTCCGGCCCAATGAAATGCACACGTTCCCACCTGCACGTTCTTAAACACACCAATAAGTAGTTCACACACACACACACTCACAATAAGGATGTATGTACAAAAGCACATTACTTACTAAGTATGCCAGCGAATACTTTGGAAAGCACAAAGGCATAAATCATGACTGCAAAAAAATGCAAAAAAAAACGAAAAAAGCGCCTCGTACAATTGGAAGCCAAAGCGAAAGAAAAATGCCTGAAAATGAATGGGAATGATGAAAAGTGCGAAAACGCCAATCGGAAAAGGCAGTGGCTGCGGAAATGAACGCAGCACTGGAGGTGTTGAAATATTTCGTGAGCGCGCAGTTCGAACGGAAATATCGAGAGAAAATAGAAAGTGAAAATGTGTAGGGACGTTTAACCGTAGGAGAGGTAGAAAAGTGTGAATTGAAATGGGCAACGTTGACGACAAACGTGCTGTTTTAGCTTTGTGACTTTCGACTAAGTTTACGTGTGAGTAATGACTGCTGAGACGTTGCCTGCGGCTCGCAATAGAAAACCGTGCAACAGCAAGGATTCAATTTTCATTCCGCTTTTTTTTTTTCTTCTTTTTTTTCGAAGCGCAGGAAATGTGCAGCATGTTAAACTTGCGAGAGCTTTGCACGAAAAATCATCAAAGGTGACAAACATATAAAGAGAAGTTGTGCGTACAAAGCATGCAAAGGATACAATGGAGCTCATGGCTGTGTAAGCTTAAGGCAAAAGCCTGCAAAAGACTAATGGCTTCAGCGCACAGGTATGACTAGAGCTGAATGGCAAAGCTGTTCGACTTTTCAACGGCAATTCCAAAGCGGAAACTAAGTTGTAAAAGATGAAAAAGCGCACTCGAATTAGAGTGAAAGTGAAAGGAAGTCCAACCGTAATTTTCACACCTCACACAAATACGTACACACACGCAAACACACGCAAATGTGTACACAGTGCGGATTCTTACTTTTTCACAGCGCGTCTCCCCTAGTGCAAGTGCTAACTACAGCTAAGCAATTGAGAATTTTATAAAGGGTTTTCATATCATTCGGAATACTCGCCTGCAATTTCGCACTGCCCGCTTTTGATTGAACGGCTTGAATGAATGCCGCAAAATAGAAAAAAAATTTTGCATATTCTACAGAATTCGGACAGAATTTGAGTGCTCTTCGCTTCATGCAAAAATCAATCAAACATCTGCAAATTTTCTGCTTTTGTGTCTTCATTCTACTATTAAGAGTCCGCATATGGGCACACAATGCAACAGATGCGATGATGCAGAAGAGTATTGAAAATCATAATAAATCAAGAAAAATAGTTTGATCCAATACATGCTCCAGAGAGTTGCGATGGACGGGTAGATGAAGTAGGATGGGCCGAGAGATCGTAATTGAAAGCACAAGCACTCACTCATACATGGAAGTCCTTGAGACCTAAGGCAGAATATTTATGGATCGAGAATGCCAGCCTGGCTACTCCTGTTCAAGCTCAATATATCTCTAAATATATCCACTTTTAATACAGCTTACACAACATGCGCCTCCTTTGTCTAGCGAATGTCGCACACAAACTTGGGAAGTGTCCTGTACTGTAATCCTCTTGCTATAAGACACATATTGAACTGTCAACGATGCCTATGGTAATTATTTATCGATCGTTGCTTCTTTTTTCTCTGCCACTTAGGAAGGCTGTCAGAGCCTGTGTGGATTTTCAAGAATCACCAAGTAGTTTGGCAGGTGTTGAGACCACGTCAAAGATCCTTGAGGTAACAATGCACCCTTGCAAAACTTGAACCGAGTATTTACTCTGGTCTTATTAAGTGAGCCACTGATCCACAATTCGCCAATTCTTCCGGCATCTCGTTACTTTGAGCGCCAGATTGCCTTGGTGCAGAAATAAGTTCAAGCTTGTGTCTCTTCGCGACAGAATTTCGCCTAGGCCTGCATTCCTGGATAATCCTTTAGATAGTATGTTTGTTTTAAGGCCAACTAGCTGTCACTGTCACGGTTTAGCTCAGATCTTCGCGCTCCTATATTTACCTTTTCTTTCCTATCATCATCATTAGCTTCATAGTCTTTGGCAGACCATAGCTCCCGCAGCTGCTTCCTCCACAATTAAAAAGACGTGTGTTCGGCGTCATCGCTCGGTGCTTCGCAGTATATACACTGGGGTCACTTACCTTACCCATGCGGTGTAGGAATTTTCGGAAAGAAGTATCCGTGGCCCGAGACGAACTGAGCTATGAAATAGCCCGGAGTTCCTTTGAACCCATTTACATATTGTAGGAATGAGCTTCGCGGTCGATCTGCTACTCAATTCAGTGTCCCATCGGCTTTGCCACCGCTGCATGGTTGGGCATCTCCATTCCGCGGCATTTGTGGTGGCGTGTTTTATCCTAGAGTTTCACGCATTCACTCGTTCTCGGGCCATGGGGTCGATAGGTATCTCCCCGCTGATCACAAAAACTGCTGCGCCTGAGACAGTGCGGTATTTCTTAGTTTGTATTGAAACAATTAGTTACTTAATTCGACCAGGAACCTTAACAGTACGATTCGCAGCTAATTTAATGGCAGGACACTCATTATTAACCCTTCAGGAAATACCAGTCCCTCACTTTTATATGTCATTATTTCTCTATTAATCATTGCTCAAATTGCTTTATTAGTTTTTGCAATTATTCATAAGCTATATTAAGAACGTAGTATAGAGAACTTTATACTCTACATAAGAATATTAATTTAATGTCAACACACGCTAGTTACGCATTTCATTTAGTAGACTAAAGTCCATGGCTTTTAATAGGAGCAATATCAGCAAATAGAGCAATAACACCAGTTTCAGGTTTAGTTAAATGAATCCATCAATATAATTCAATATTTTTATTAAGTAACATAATATTATTACTATATTAACTGTATATCCATGATGACGAGAGGTATCTCGTGAAGGAACTTTTCAAGGATTGCACACTTTACCTGTAAGATTAGGACTTCGATGAGGAATAATTTTGTTTATTTTATCGAAGTTTATTTTTCATATCATTTTTCTAAGCTTTTCTAAGAAGGAACTAAACCATTTAATCCATTTCCAATTGCTTTATTAAAAACATTCATTTTATTAGTCTCAGGAGTTACTGTAGCATGAGCGTATTATAGTTTGATAGAAGGTAATCATTCACAGGCTCCACAAGGGCTATTTCTTGCAGTATAATTAGGAATCTATTTTGCTATTCTACAAGCCTATGGATATATGGAAGCCCCATTTACAATTGCAGATTCAGTTTACGCATCTACCCTTTTTATAGCTACCGGATTCCATGGAATTCGTGTATCAATTGGAACAACGTTTTTATTAATCTGCTTAATTCGACATTTAAATAATCATTTTTCACACAAGTCATCAGTTCGGATTTGAAGCAGCCGCTTGCTATTGACCGTCTGTTGATATTGTTTGACTATTCCTATACATGCAATCCATTTAGCGAATTAGAGCGAATTAATGAGAAAGAGAGCAAGCATATTTTCAGTGGCATAATTTGAACTTTGAGGTAAAAGAAATGCATGGAATTATCTATGAGTATATCACATTACCGATTTCATTTAAGAGTTTTACATTCACACACATTTCTTTCAAACAATTAAAAGACGTTTCGTAGCGTATTTGAAAATGGCATCTCATAATATTCGTATATATGTACATCTATAGTATACAAGTACAAATGTATGTATATGTAAATAAAACCCATAAATTTCTTTTAGTAAATTTCAAATTTAATTTTGAAATTTCATTTAGCAACACTTTTATGGGTCACATATGTACATCATAAATTCCATAAATCTTTATTTCTACTTTCATGATGTGCATGTGAGAGTACTCATTGAGAACGTACCCGGGGTAACACATTCACCATGCATGGTGAGTGGCAATTGTTGTTCTCCTCTACTAGAATATTGTCGCTGTTTGTTGTAATTGTTTTTATTGTAGAAATTGCATGCGGTTGTTGTGCAACTGCCACATTTATTGCTGTCGCTGTTGGTATTGCTATTGCTATATTGTGCTCAACGACGTTGACAGCTGTTCACTACACGACAAACGTTCGCACAACAGGGCGTATGAGTGACGGCCGAGAGCATGGCCTGCATAACGCCCCAGTTATGTATAAAATTGTGTTGTATACACCATATACGAATGCTGAAATTGAGGACAAGTGCCAAGCACACGCGATTTACATATGTACTTGGGGGTATGTATCTATGACCGTGTGTGTATGTGTGACCTTCTTTTACGCTTTTGAATGTAAATAAAACGTTAAAAAGGGCATAGATCAAAAAACAAAGGAATAGGAAGCGCTGACAGTCAGTAGTTAAAATGAACACAAAAACGAAATGAAATGCGAAAACCACAAAGTGGACAGAAAATCCAAATTAAAAAACAAAAAAAAACATTAGCAAAATTTGTCGCAACAAATAAACAGCAAGTGGGCGAAGAGACGTCAAAACACCAAACGCAGAAAAGGCTATTTGGCACAAAAATAAAAATATTGAAAATAAAGGAGCTGAAATACCTAAGGATAATTTAGTAGTAGACATACATAAATGGAGTTGAAACGCACCCACCCACCGCTCATCACGTCCAAGTGGTAACACTACAGCAGATGGGAGCCGGCCTCAGACACCGAAAAGTTCGACTTATTTGAATTGTAAGTCATTTTTTTGTTTTACTTTTGTGCGATTAACATTTTTAAGAATTCTTACTAAATAACTTAAAAAAGTGCGTTGCAGTTGAAGTCTCAAGTACTATTCCTAATGTGCTGGATGATTTTTGTCAACCATTTTATTCAATGCATCTACTGTTTAGCCTGGTTAACTTTTCCAAAGGGTTCGGCTCTACCTAACACAGCTGGCTGTATTGAAATTAGCGAACCACTTCTTGTTTTTTTATAGGGCAACTGAGCAGCTGCGTTAGAAACAGGGTGGAGGGACTAAATATTAACAAAAAAGTTTTCCGGCTTTTCAATAAGAATAATGGTACTTTGGAACTAAATAAAGTAAGCAGCATTTTTTTTATAAATTCTTTCGACAACATTTTGTGTAGAATATAATCACAGGCAAAATACCCAATAGACTGCGCATCCTACTGTACCATTTTTGAATGGCATCTTATGGTGCTCAACTTTACGAAGAATGTGAAATTTTTCGGCTTTTACGGCGATAATTCTTTTCGGCTATCTGCAGGGAGCCCAGAGTTCACGTAGTCAAACAGAAAATGGTCATCCGGAGTTTAGTGACACGACCTCGACGACTAAAGAACGTCGTAGTCATGCGTTAAAAGCCTAGAACTCAATGTTTCCAATACAGTACGGCAAATGGTGTCATCCTATTGAATTTATGTACATTTTTTTAAGATTAATGCCTTAAAAACACATTTTTGTCATCGTTCGATATCAGTCGCCAATATGCGTAGCTCCCAGCTAATCTTCAAAGAAATAAGGGCCGATGATACCGCTGGATCAAAGTAAACATCCAAGAGTAATTTTTACGGAGTGTAGATTGAGCCTGAAGAATCTCGCATGAATTTTGATTGCTCTGAGTCTTCTTGTGCAAGTCTTCTTGTTCATAAAACTACTTAACCATAAATGAATCTCATCGCTGAAAACGAGTCAGAGCATGGAACATTTCGCGAAGAGAGCTCTGATTGTGGTGCAAGCATTTAACTCGTTCCGTGGCTAAGCAGGTATTCACGCCAAATTTGGTAGCTTCATCTTTACCAAGATGGAGGCTAGCAAAACTTCGCATGCGTCTATTGAAAAGCTCTTTACATTCAGGGGTAGCACAATGATGAATTGTAGCTCTAGAATCGTATTGAAATGATTCAAGGCATAAGCCTGGGTTGCGTCGATGTTCAAAAACCACACGTACCCCCGAAGTAAAAAAGTTAGATCCGGCATTTTTACTTTCCTTCTTATAAATTGGTAACAAAAGAATCCAGCTGGTTCATAAAATTAACAATATTCAGCGACTTTTGTCCGAGTTGGAGTTCATCACACATCCTTATCTAAGAAGAACTGTAGTGCAGGAATTTGGGGCATTGCTGAGAGAATATTGTTGTTTTTATATTCATAGTAGCCGAATGGGTTGGTGTGTGATTACCATTCGGAATTCACAGAGAGTTCGTTGGTTCGAATCTCGGTGAAAGCAACATTTTTTCTTTAGCGGTTGCCCCTCGGCGGGCAATGGCAAACCTCCGAGTGTATTTCTGCCATGAAAAAGCTCCTCATAAAAATATCTGCCGTTCGGAGTCGGCTTGAAACCACAAATAGGAGGAGGAGCTCGGCCAAACACCTAACAGAAGTGTACTAAAAACAAAACTACAAATTTTTTTATAAATAAAAAAAAAGATTTTGAATGATGTACATATAAATTTATATAGAACTTTACGCACTTCACTGTATGTTTGTATACGCAGCTGTTTAGTTCACAAGTATCAAATAAGACTGAAGTACGACACCATTTACATAAATGGGGTGATTAATTTTGTATCACTTAATATGTACAAGGTTTATCTTATTAATTATTTTATTATTTCCGTGGAAAGAGACTTCGAGAGCGAAGAAAAAAGACAGAAGACAGAGGCAACAAAATCGCAGGGAAAAACTTTTCAAATAAATAGAATTCGAAACTCTGGAGCACCATGCGGTAAACTTGCTTAAATTTCTCCACATTTTCAATAACTTTTGGCTGGGCAAGGCAGATGGACGTTTGCCCGATACCTTTGCACCGGAACCATAGCTGTGCAAAATTATATCGAAAATCGTGGTTAAGTTGCTGATATTTACCATGAACCAAGTTTTTATTCGCAAGGACGCTCATTTCAGATCAATCCCGACGTAAATAATCAAACTAGTCAGATTTCGACTAAAGAAGCCATTATTCAAATACCATTAAGTCACTAGGTCATGAAAATCACTAAAGCTCTATAAGGATGTTCGTGCAAGAGTAGCTATCTTCTCAGACAGTCAAGCAGCTATAAAGGCATTAGACTCCAACTACATTTCATCCAAACTGGTCTTACAGTGTAGAGAGGAGCTGAAATTGCTAAGCCATTGGCTTAAAATCACTCTGATATGGGTTCCCGGTCATAGGAACATACGGGCTAATGAGATAGCGGATGAGCTAGCAAGAAAAGGTTCGCCAGTAGACAAAAAAAAAAGATGTCATCACACGAGACAGCGGTAGTAAAACGGTGCTGGTCACTAATTAGGAGTATTTCAGTGGAAATATTCAACCACTTCAACAACAACAACAACAACAACACTAAAGCTAACTGACGTTGCGCCGCTCGTAAGTAATGATGCAACATACATTTCTACAAGTGAGAAGTGATTTGAATGCGAAAGATTTAAGATTAATTTGAATTATATAAATATTTGAGATTTTTCTCTTCTATGAAATGAAAAAAATCCTTTTATAAGATTTAATTTTTACGCTACATGTCTTTAGAAGTTTTTTTCATTCCTCCGCACTTCAGCCATGAGCCACACATGCAATACTTCCGACATGGCAACAATGTTATAGACGTTATCGTTACGACGCGTATCATTTAAATGTTGCATTTCTGCCACATGTTTGAGATTTTGATTTATTGCAACAAAAAAATCATAAAGATATGACGTGCAATCGGACTAGCTGCAATTTTATTTATATTTGCCAGAAAAGAAAATTTTCATTACTTTAACTTCGAAGAGTGAATTGTGAGCAACGAAACTCAGTTTACGCGTCAAAGAACTTACGTATGTCACGATGCAAATAAATCATCTTACAACAAAATGCAAGCAATTACTGATAGCAGAGCAGATGCATCGGAAAGAAAGTTTCAGAAGACAGCTGAATTGTGTTGACATGAAAGTAAAATGTAAGTTGCATATGAATATGAATGTAAACGAGTATATGTATGTATGTACATATGTACTAGAAATGTTCATATAGATATGCAAACATAAATAGAGCTCCATGAATTTAAGTATACAAATTTAGCGCATTTTCTCGGGGTATCAAGCTGAGTATCCCAATCAATTCCCACGGGAACGATCCAGATCATTTTTATGGGTTTTGCCAGTACTGATATGAAACTTCTGTGGTTATAATAATAAATATAGCAATAAAATAAATATATACAGCAATAAATATGAAGCATTCATAGAAAATGAGGATGCTGTAAAAATTACACATGCGAACTGAAAATCACCGTAATATAGTTTTTCAAGGGCTAATCATTGGTATCGATTTTCCATTAGTATTGTATCTATAAATTTGTGAGGAATGCTGCTGGATTGACAGTCCTTAGTTGAATATAAATACGGCTCATTTTGGTAACGTAGAACCGACTACCGTGGTAGCTCATATCTAATGACCAAAATGTATCTCTGTAATAAAAGCTTTTTCAATTTAATTAGTTTAATTTCATAGTTAACCTGCGTCATCTAACGGTAGACCTTGGGAAACATCCGATGACATCCAGGACCAAACGCAACTGCAACTACAGCACCGTACAATATAGACAACGACATTCATCGGGAGACTCTCACTACCTTCCTAAAGCAACCTACCACCGAATATCCTTATCGAAGTCCAACCACCACCCATCGCTGGCAAAGAGCTTCAGCTGCCGCGTAACTTCCATTCCATTACGGTCTCGATATTGTAGCAGACTAAACTCCTAGCTATCCGCTATCGAAAACGACATACTTAATATAAGTCCGGCATGTGAAGGTACCCCGCACAATATTATCTACCTTGGAGCTCTAAACCCACTCACCTAACAACCCTCTCCCTCTGGCCGGCCCCAACCCGTAGAAACTGCATGCTTGCTGTGCCTACCGTTAAATGAGTTAGACATAGAAGTTGGCACAAATGCATGAGATTTACTATTCCCAATTCCGACAAATGGGATTCTGTGTGACAGGTATGATTTCAGCCAGAAAAGGAATTCCCAGTGGAAGTCTAGATTTTCAAAGTTTCAGAGGGGGATTTTGTGCGAGACTATGTCAAATGCTTCCGAAAAATCGGTGTTTATGGTGTCAACTTGAAAACTCTTAAACTTAGAGTCATAAAACTAAGAACAATCAGCTATATTATTATACAGTAACAGTAGATCGTCCACCAACAAACGAATGCTGACAACGATGAATCTATCATAGGATACGAAATGTTAGCTTGTCCTTGATCACTTAGGCCCAGGAAACATGCTGTTTCGACGGGTTGGGTCCAGAGGGAGAGGGGTGTTAGATGAGTAGGTTTTAGAGCGCATGTGAAAAGGTGGTTAGTGTCGTGCGGGGTATCTTCACATGCCGGACATATGTTAGGTATATCGGGGCCAATCCTGGATAAGTAGGAGTTTAACTTGCCAGAGTATTCAGAACGTACTTGTGCCAGTGTTACGCGTGTCTCGCGGGGAAACTGGAGCTCTTCATCTGCAACAGGTGGTGGTTGGTCTCCGATTACGGCATTCACAGGGCGGGAGCTTAAGAAGGTGGTAATGGTCTCCCGGTCGTTCATTGACTGTCTAAATACTGTCTGGTCCAGTAGATTTCTGTCAGTTTTGTCCTGAATCTCGTCGGCATACTTTAAAAGGTGACTCCTGACGTGCCTAGGAGGCGGCTCTGACTCAAGCAGGAGCTGCTTGCTGAGCAGTTTATTATGCTCCATTACAGGGAGCATCTGTGCTCGGCCCTTGCCATTCCCACCGATGTGCGCGCAGGCGAACGCGCGTTCCGCAAGGTGCTCACAGATGCTGCGGCTCGCTTCATCCCTGCTGGCATGCTCAAGGACATTCGTCCTAATTTCTCAGCCAAAGCAGCCAGCTTTAGCAAACAAGCGTGACCACCTACGTCAGGTTGATCCCGCACGGAGATCCGGCAACTGGTAGATCAACATAAGCGGACTAAATGCGTTGAGCACCTGAAGACCTGCAACCTCACCCTGTCAAGCCCAACGAAGCACAACGACAACGTGGCTATCACCTTCAACAACGGTTGCACTTCGTCGGACCCGAAGAGATGCGCGAGCTATTTGAGCCGACTATTTATACTGCATCCTCCGGTCGACAGGGCCAAGCCTCGAGCCTCCAGAAGGCTGCACAAACTAGTGAACGACAGTGCGCCACTTGCTCTCTTCTGTGATGCGGTTCAGGGGGTAATCAACAAATCAAAATTCTCCCTGGTCTCATACGACCCAAAGTCTAAGATTTCGGGTGCATCATAATTGGTGTGTTCTAAGTTCCCGACACAATTGGAATTGAAAAGGCTTACAGTGTGAGCAAAACTCTCTGAAAAGTGGCCCTTAAATTTCGCTCTCGTTGGAAGACTAGAACAGCCCTTTTTCGAATTGATGTATTTCCAGAAAAAAATTGGATTTCTTTTTAACGATTTTCACATCGAGAAATATGTAAGTATAATTATCAAAAAATATATAAATATATAATTACTAGCAAACCCGACCCGCTTCGCTGGGCAAAGACACGGTGGGTCCACGTTTTGGCATATATTTCGAGACCCTAGTCATCAATAGGTATGAAAATTACCCCACGTTAAAGCACTTATCGACAGCTTTCATTTGATGCCCATATTGCACATCCACAACCAAAGGTTACCCGGGCCCACGTTTTGACCTATATCTCGAGACCCCAGTCACGGAGCGGCATGAGAAATACTCTGTACTAAAGCATTCAATAACAGCTTCCAATTGATATCCATATTGTACAAACACATTCTAGGGTCCACGTGTTGGTCTCTATCTCGGGACCCTAGTCACGGAGCGGCATGAAAAATACTCTGAACTAAAGCATTCCCCAACAGCTTCTATTTGATACCCATATTGTATATACACATCCGAAGGTTACCCGGGCCCACGTTTTGACCTATATCTTGAGACCCCAGTCACGGAGCGGCATGAGAAATACTCTGTACTAAAGCATTCACCAACAGCTTCCAATTGATATCCATATTGTACAAACACATTCTAGGGTCCACGTGTTGGTCTCTATCTCGGGACCCTAGTCACGGAGCGGCATGAAAAATACTCTGAACTAAAGCATTCACCAACAGCTTCCATTTGATACCCATATTGTATATACACATCCGAAGGTTACCCGGGCCCACATTTTGACCTATATCTCGAGACCCCAGTCACGGAGCGGCATGAGAAATACTTTGTACTAAAGCATTCACCAATAGCTTCCAATTGCTATCCATATTGTACAAACACATTCTAGGGTCCACGTGTTGGTCTCTATCTCGGGACCCTAGTCACGGAGCGGCATGAAAAATACTCTGAACTAAAGCATTCACCAACAGCTTCCATTTGATACCCATATTGTATATACACATCCAAAGGTTACCCGGGCCCACATTTTGACCTATATCTCGAGACCCCAGTCACGGAGCGGCATGAGAAATACTCTGTACTAAAGCATTCACCAATAGCTTCCAATTGCTATCCATATTGTACAAACACATTCTAGGGTCCACGTGTTGGTCTCTATCTCGGGACCCTAGTCACGGAGCGGCATGAAAAATACTCTGAACTAAAGCATTCACCAACAGCTCCCATTTGCTACCCATATTGTACAAACACATCCTAGGGTTACCCGGGTTAACGTTTTGGCCTATTTCTCGAGACCCTGGTATCCGATTCTTAAAATTTTAAAACACAAACCAACTACTGAATAGTCCAAACAAAGCCTAAAAATTTGTTTTGGATAGGTGAGCCCGTTCGCGAGTTTTAAGCGAATATAGGGACAGATTTTCACATTTATATATATAGATTGTACAAACATATTCTAGGGTCCACGTTTCGGTCTCTATCTCGATACCCTAGTCACGGAGCGGCATGAAAAATACTCTGAACTAAAGCATTCACCAACAGCTTCCATTTGATACCCATATTGTACATACACATCCCCAGGTTACCCGGGTCCACGTTTTGACCTATATCTCGAGACCGTATCTACCAATAGGTATCCAAACTATACGGAAACCATCTTCAATACCTCCTTAACAATGTGTGTAAGTTTGGTTTAATTCGGTTTAAAGACACGACGGGTCCACGTTTTGGCATATATTTCGAGACCCCAGTCACGGAGCGACATGAAAAATACTCTGTACTAAAGCATTCACCAACAGCTTCCATTTGATACCCATATTGTACATATACGTCCGAAGGTTACCTGGGTCCACGTTTTGACCTATATCTCGAGAACCTATCTACCAATAGGTATTCAAACTATACGGAAACCATCTTCAATACCTACTTAACAATGTGTGTAAGTTTGGTTTAATTCGGTTTAAAGACACGGCGGGTCCACGTTTTGGCATATATTTCGAGACCCTAGTCATCAATAGGTATGAAAATTAACCCGTATTAAAGCACTTAACTACAGCTTCCATTTGATACCCATATTGTACATACACAACCAAAGGTTACCCGGGTCCACGTTTTGACCATTTTCCCGGCAATTATTCGAATTTTTCTCACCTTCTAAAACCTTCCCTAGACCTCCACGAATAATTCAAGACCAAGATAAGATAAATCCGTTCAGCCATTCTCGAGTTATAAGCGAACATAGGGACAGATTTTCACATTTATATATATAGACTAGCAAACCCGACCCGCTTCGCTGGGCAAAGACACGGTGGGTCCACGTTTTGGCATATATTTCGAGACCCTAGTCATCAATAGGTATGAAAATTACCCCACGTTAAAGCACTTATCGACAGCTTTCATTTGATGCCCATATTGCACATCCACAACCAAAGGTTACCCGGGCCCACGTTTTGACCTATATCTCGAGACCCCAGTCACGGAGCGGCATGAGAAATACTCTGTACTAAATCATTCACCAATAGCTTCCAATTGCTATCCATATTGTACAAACACATTCTAGGGTCCACGTGTTGGTCTCTATCTCGGGACCCTAGTCACGGAGCGGCATGAAAAATACTCTGAACTAAAGCATTCACCAACAGCTTCCATTTGATACATATATTGTATATACACATCCGAAGGTTACCCGGGACCACATTTTGACCTATATCTCGAGCCCCAGTCACGGAGCGGCATGAGAAATACTCTGTACTAAAGCATTCACCAACAGCTTCCAATTGATATCCATATTGTACAAACACATTCTAGGGTCCACGTGTTGGTCTCTATCTCGGGACCCCAGTCACGGAGCGGCATGAAAAATACTCTGAACTAAAGCATTCACCAACAGCTTCCATTTGATACCCATATTGTACATACACATCCCCAGGTTACCCGGGTCCACGTTTTGACTTATATCTCGAGCCCCAGTCACGGAGCGGCATGAGAAATACTCTGTACTAAATCATTCACCAATAGCTTCCAATTGCTATCCATATTGTACAAACACATTCTAGGGTCCACGTGTTGGTCTCTATCTCGGGACCCTAGTCACGGAGCGGCATGAAAAATACTCTGAACTAAAGCATTCACCAACAGCTTCCATTTGATACATATATTGTATATACACATCCGAAGGTTACCCGGGACCACATTTTGACCTATATCTCGAGCCCCAGTCACGGAGCGGCATGAGAAATACTCTGTACTAAAGCATTCACCAACAGCTTCCAATTGATATCCATATTGTACAAACACATTCTAGGGTCCACGTGTTGGTCTCTATCTCGGGACCCTAGTCACGGAGCGGCATGAAAAATACTCTGAACTAAAGCATTCACCAACAGCTTCCATTTGATACAAATATTGTATATACACATCCGAAGGTTACCCGGGACCACACTTTGACCTATATCTCGAGCCCCAGTCACGGAGCGGCATGAGAAATACTCTGTACTAAATCATTCACCAATAGCTTCCAATTGCTATCCATATTGTACAAACACATTCTAGGGTCCACGTGTTGGTCTCTATCTCGGGACCCTAGTCACGGAGCGGCATGAAAAATACTCTGAACTAAAGCATTCACCAACAGCTTCCATTTGATACCCATATTGTATATACACATCCAAAGGTTACCCGGGCCCACATTTTGACCTATATCTCGAGACCCCAGTCACGGAGCGGCATGAGAAATACTCTGTACTAAAGCATTCACCAATAGCTTCCAATTGCTATCCATATTTTACAAACACATTCTAGGGTCCACGTGTTGGTCTCTATCTCGGGACCCTAGTCACGGAGCGGCATGAAAAATACTCTGAACTAAAGCATTCACCAACAGCTTCCAGTTGCTACCCATATTGTACAAACACATCCTAGGGTTACCCGGGTTCACGTTTTGGCCTATTTCTCGAGACCCTGGTATCCGATTCTTAAAATTTTAAAATACAAACCAACTACTGAATAGTCCAAACAAAGCCTAAAAATTTGGTTTGGATAGGTGAGCCCGTTCGCGAGTTTTAAGCGAATATAGGGACAGATTTTCACATTTATATATATAGACTAGCATTCCCCAGTGGGCTTCGCACCACCATACATAAAATGTTTTTTTTATATTGAATCGTCTGGCGTGCTCCCCAATTGGTGTTTTATCGGCTTTTATTATTATTTTGTGGTCATCGGTGGGCATCAGATCGAGTGGAACTTTGAACAATTTCACCAATTCATTGTGTTGATGGAACATTGTTTGCAATTCATTCACGCATTACCCAGTGGGCTTCGCACCACCATACATAAAATGTTTTTATATCGCAAGAAATTTTTCATATTAAGTTTTCTTTATAGAACTCGTAAAATGTTTAAACCGTTGAATTAGTTGATTTTTTTCATTCAACATACTTTCTAAAGAAGTCACAATAGCCTTTTCTGTACTTTTTTAAAATTTGATTGTGGTGGTCACCTATATACATACATGTAAGGTGAAAGTGCCGATCAAAACTTGTAATTAAACTTTCATTCCTTAATTTCCATTTCTATTTTTTACACTAAATAAATTATGCTAAAATAAATAAAGTTAAAAATGTTTTTCCAGTTCCTCCTGGAGCATTCAATTTTTTATTATATTTTCGTCCAAAATGATTTGCAATTCGATAAAAAATTGATTGCTAAAAAGATTTGATTTGTGAACACAATAACGTACAAAATAAAATGAAATAATTTTTATTTTTATTTCGGAAAAAGAAAAGCAACTTTTAATTTAATACAATTGTATACACAACATTTTTTATTTTATTTTGTGGTGCATAAATAAACAAATTTTTTGGCGTTCCAACTCTCGAACATGCAACGTACAGTTGACCGTGGAAAAAGCAAGCATCCTCTAAATTAACTCCACAAACCTGGAGCGTTTGCCCTTGGGCTTTGTTTACGGTAGCCGAACAGGAAATTGAAGACGTTTAAATTCGAATGGCATGTCCGTTGATATTAATTGCAATTGCTTTGAAAACTCACGTGCTGATGAATCATTTTGAAGACGCACACGCATATTGGTCGTCAACGAAAGCCTTTGTACGTGTGCTCACAAAAATGAACTTTTCAAACATGCTTTAATTTCATTTGCTGGTGTTGATCTCAGAATAACAGACAACGTTTGCACCGCCAAACAGTTCTTGACTCTGTCTCAAATCTTGCAATGTTCGACTTAAGGCTTCCAAAAATTGTGTATGGGTCATTGGACATTCGTCCCATAAAATAATCGATGTTTGTTGCAAGACTTTAGCCATTCCAGAACTCCTTGAAATATTGCATGTTGGTGTTTCAATTGCTTGCATGTTCAATGGTAATTTCAAGGCGGAATGTGCTGTGTGGCCGCCATCAAGTAATGTAGCTGCAATACCGGAAGAAGCAAGTGCCAATGCGATTTTTCATTCCGACCGAATCGTTGCCAATATCAATGAAATCAAAAATGTTTTTCCAGTGCCGCTAGGTGCATCCAAAAAATACAATCCACCAGTGTTGTTATTGACAGCTTGCATCACTTTGTCATATGCATCTTTTTGTTGATCATTTAACTGTGGAGTATACGTTTGTACGAACGCACGCAATTCATCACGATCAAATTGCTGTTCGCGTTGCAATTCTCGTTCAAATAAATCATGCATTGGACGATTTGGTTGAGTCAATCCTAATTGCCCTAATGCTTTATTTAAAGAACTCAAAGCACATAAGAGAACTGTCAACTGAATTCTAACGACAGCAAATTAATATTAACATAATACACTTAGAACCACAACAGTACAACAGAAACGCTCATAAGCGGCTGTGTATTTGTTGTTGTTTTTCCCATACAGGCGTTTCGTATGAGAGAAAACCATTACTCACACAAAATGTCATAACTCAGGAACGGCTGCACCGATTTCAATCAAACTTCACACAAACTACCTCCTCAAAGATAGAAAAGAACTCTAAAATTTTTGAGTTATAAGATTACCAAGGAAATGTAATATATAACGACAACTTGAAATAACTCAGGATCAACAGTGTGGTTAGGAATTTCAGCTGATATAAGGCTATCGATTTGATCCGGAGTTATTTTATGTACCAGCCAAATTAGTATATGTGCGTGCGGCAATCCCCTTTTCTACCATTCGATGGAGTACATATGGCAACGCACCTCCCCAAATACCTATAATTTCACAATTAAATCCATAAGTGCTTTACATTTTTGCCGAAATGGATACTCATGTGGTTCAAACACATCCTAGGGCTATCCAAGTCCACGTTTTGGTCTATATCTCGAGACCCTAGTCACGGAACGGTATGAAAAATACTCTATACTATAGAAATCATCAACAGCTTCCATTTGCTACCCATATTGTACGAACACATCCTTAAGTTATCGGGGTCCACATTTTGGGCGATATCTCGAGACCCTAGTTACGGAGGGGCATTAAAAATACTCTATACTATAGAATCATCAGCAGCTTCCATTTGCTACCCATATTGTACAAACACATCCTATGGTTACCCGGGTCCACGTTTTGGATTATATCTCGAGACCCTTGTCACGGAACGGTATGAAAAATACTCTATACTATAGAAATCATCAACAGCTCCCATATTGTACGAACACATCCTTAAGTTATCGGGGTCCACATTTTGGGCGATATATCGAGACCCTAGTCACGGAGCGGCATCAAAAATACTCTATACTATAGAATCATCAGCAGCTTCCATTTGCTACCCATATTGTACAAACACATCCTAGGGTTACCCGGGTCCACGTT
Source organism: Anastrepha fraterculus (assembly GCA_037575425.1). Classification (NCBI taxonomy): domain Eukaryota; kingdom Metazoa; phylum Arthropoda; class Insecta; order Diptera; family Tephritidae; genus Anastrepha; species Anastrepha fraterculus. The sequence goes on along the minus strand of JAYXIM010041585.1, from coordinate 2,632 downwards.
TTGGATTATATCTCGAGACCCTAGTCACGGAACGGTATGAAAAATACTCTATACTATAGAAATCATCAACAGCTCCCATTTGCTACCCATATTGTACGAACACATCCTTAAGTTATCGGGGTCTACATTTTGGACGATATTTCGAGACCCTAGTCACGGAGCGGCATCAAAAATACTCTATACTTTAGAATCATCAACAGCTTCCATTTGCTACCCATATTATATAAACACATCCTAGGGTTACCCGGGTTCACGTTTTGGCCTATTTCTCGAGACCCTGGTATCCGATTCTTAAAATTTTAAAACACAAACCATCTACTGAATAGTCCAAACAAAGCCTAAAAATTTGGTTTGGATAGGTGAGTCCGTTCTTGAGTTATAAGATTACCAAGGAAATGTAACTTCTTTTTATATATATAGATTGTCCAAACATATTCTAGGGTCCACGTTTTGGTCTCTATCTCGAGACCCTAGTCACGGAGCGGATGGACATACTCTGAACTAAAGCATTCACCAACAGCTTCCATTTGATACCCATATTGTACATACACATCCCCAGGTTACCCGGGTCCACGTTTTGACTTATATCTCGAGACCGTATCTACCAATAGGTATCCAAACTATACGGAAACCATCTTCAATACCTCCTTAACAATGTGTGTAAGTTTGGTTTAATTCGGTTTAAAGACACGACGGGTCCACGTTTTGGCATATATTTCGAGACCCTAGTCATCAATAGGTATGAAAATTAACCCGTATTAAAGCACTTAACCACAGCTTCCATTTGATACCCATATTGTACATACACAACCAAAGGTTACCCGGGTCCACGTTTTGACCATTTTCCCGGCAATTATTCGAATTTTTCTCACCTTCTAAAACCTTCCCTAGACCTCCACGAATAATTCAAGACCAAGATAAGATAAATCCGTTCAGCCATTCTCGAGTTATAAGCGAACATAGGGACAGATTTTCACATTTATATATATAGATTAGAGGTCTGCATGAGTCCACTCACAGCATACGTAAAATTGAATGTATTCGAATGAATTCAGCTGATTGATTACGAAGCACACAATGAATTGAATGTGTATGAGTGACACACCACACTGTGTCTCATAACTAGCGGCATTCAACGAAATGAGCGAGAATAAATAAGTGCGTAAAACGGAATGAAAACTTTGGCGAAGCTGAAGACATTCGCATGTATTCGAGTTGTGGCATAGATTTTGTGTGTATTCATTTCTTTAGCATCGCCCAAACGAAACACACGCGAAATGAACGGAGACAACGGAGCGAAAGCCGACACGGTATATATTGTATTGTTGTTGTAGTTTAGTTTTTGTTTTGTTTTTACAAGTGTGTTATTTATGTGTATGCTATCTGTATTATGGTTAATAAATTGTTTTCTTTGTGATTAGACTAATAACTGTGAACTTGGGACCTGTCCATAAATGTTTCCTATGTGTTTTTTCAGATTTAATTCAGTTTTTTTTGAAATATGCAATAGTTAAGGTATTGGAACCTTTTGAAAATGTTTCAAAAAAACTGGAAGCAACTAAACGTCCAACCATACATCTAATTATTCCAAATATAAATAAGTTAAAGAAAAGTTGCCAGATCAATAACATTGACATTGAAATTATTCAGTTACTCAAATCCGCATTAAATAGCCAAATCTCAACAACAATAATACCAAACTTAACCAAATTTCATAACATAGCTCTGTACCTTTTCCCACCAACAAACAAATTGCTACAATTTTCAACTGCAGAAAAAGAGGATGTAGTCAATGATTGCAAAAATATAATGCAACATTTCTTCATAGAAAATGTTTGTAGCCCAACTCAAGCACCAATAGATAACGATGAGTTTGCTGACTTCATAGAAGTTCAAGTCGATTCAAATTACGACCAAATAGATCAAGAAATATCATCATATTCCAATATAAATGTTCCATATACTGTAGATTTTGATCCATTAGCTTGGTGGAATATGCACCAAAAATTTTTTCCGCTCCTTTATAAAACCAGTTGCAAAATATTCTGTATTCCAGCGAGCAGCGCGGCTTCTGAGAGGACATTTTCAGACGCAAGAAATCTCATTACCGAAAAACGATGTCTTATTGCAACTAATGCAGAAAACATTAACAAAATAATGTTTTTGCACTCAAATATGTAAACTAAATACATGTATAAATATAGGCTTACAAACATAAATTTAATACATATATAAATATAGGCTTACATATGTAATACATATGTACATATTATTATACTATAATTAGATATAGGAAAAAGAAATATAAGTATATATATATAAGTAGGTAAAATACATTGACTTGCGTTTTCCTTTTATTTTATTTTTTTTCTGTACGCTTTGTGTTCTACGCATTAATAAAAAATCTGTCTTGCATTCGAATACATTCAAAATCAACCCTCTAATTTTTACGCGTTCTCACTCATTCAATTCATTGCTTTTCGTTTGAGTTGAATGAGACATTGTACGACGCTAGCGTACTCACTCACTCAAATAAATTGCGCGTCGCATTCGAATTCACTCAACTCAATTTGCGCATTGTTCATTCGAACGTCGATTTTCTGCCATTCATGCAGATGTTTAATAATTATCA